>VMKM01001138.1:0-177826 GCA_008360985.2 Macquaria ambigua | reverse complement strand
TATATATGCTGTATGGAGGCTACAGTATATGTGTTTGAGAGCTTGAGGGGAAACGTACTGGAGATAAATCAGGGTCAAATGATAAATTACAAATTGTAAATTAAAAGCTAAAACTGTAAAATTAAAGTTGAGGTACAGACATTATTTTAAACCCTGAAAAACATAATTATGTAACAAAATTGTTTAAAAAAAGGGTTTAAATTGGAGTTACATTTCAATTTAAATACTCTTCATGCACGTATTATTTTAGTTACTGATTTTGTCTATACCATAACTAATGGTTATTTTCATTATCGATTAATCTGTTGATTATATTTTCAGTTCACTGATTTTGTTTATTTATTGGTTTATTTAACAGAGACAGTGCACATTAACGAACGTCGCTGTAAATGTGCCAGAGTTAGCCAAAGTGCTATTTTTCATCTGTAGTCACCTGGACAGATGTTGCTTGTTAGTGGAAAGGTTTATAAGCCCTTAGCGCACATAATAAAAAGAAAATATTACTCAATCAATCATTCAGTTAATTTTACTTAAAGTGCTGAATCACCATGCAGTACTCTTTGTAAAGATATCATTATGCTACATTGTTAGCTACAAATTAAAACATGCAGCACAATACACAACATGCAAAGCAAGAAAATGTGGAATATTAAAGTTAATAGAAATATGTGCAGAACAAGACAACATTAATGTATAAAATGCCAGAAAATAGTTTTTTAAAATTCAAAAATATTACATTTACAGTGGTGTAAAAGTGAAAATTCAAGAAGTTTGAAACCTGTGAACGTTGGCCATATTTTCTTGATAAACGACTTCAACATTTAATCGATTATTAACATTTTTGTCCATCAATTTTCTGTTTTTATTAACTAATCATTTCAGTACTACCTTTCATTTGATTTCAACTTTTGTCAAATTGACCAAATGTTTGGCACTGCCTCTCCATAAAATGTAACGTGAACGTCAGCACACTGGGGTTCATGTGTTACTGTAAGTTGACCTTTGACACGCAGCTCTTGTGTGTGACTTAGTGTGTGTTTGTGTGTTTTCAGAGCTGAAATCGAAGTGGTCCAAAGCGATGTGAGTGAACTCGAGACGCGATTAGACAAGGTGAGATACATGCACCTACACACACGTTTATAATATCATACTGAGTCACTGCTCTACTTTCAAAAATGTTCCCTCCAACACACTCACACTCACACACACACACACACACACAGACAGGTATCAGTTGTTGTCGGACACATGCTCCTCATGTGAAGAGGCAGTGAAGTGAGAGGTGGGCGGCGGTGGTTGAGGTATTTTTTCACCTGACAGCGAGCAGGAAGTAGCTGCAGGCGCTGCTTCCCCATCGTATTGTCCTACAACAGAGAGAACTAGTTTGTTCTGCTTCGATAAGATAACTCGTATTCTCCATTGCGTGTTTGTGTTCTGAAATGTTACAGTTTCAGATCTATTCATCTTATATAAAGGGGTCACATGTTGCGTTTCTGTTCCTTGATGATCCCGAATAAGCATGAATCTTAACGACACATCACTCTGTGCGGTTTGTGACTCTGCAGCTCTTGTATAGTTTATAAAAAAACCCATGGGAATATACTAGAAGTCCTAGACAAAGGACTAGTGTGTGATTTATGTGTGGGAGCAGGGAGATGCAGGGATTTATAAAAAACTGGACTAACTGGGTTCAAGCCCCTCAGGCAAGATGTGCCCTTGAGCAAAAAACTCCTTCTGATACCATGTTACACTGTATCACGCTGTAACATGCCTGATCTGCAGACAGATAAAAAAAGACATTTGGATTGTTTCTTTTTCCATGGTGGAAAAAACAGCCCGAAAAATAATCAGTACCTGCATTCAAAATGTTCAAAATGTTACTTAAGTGAAGGTTTTATCAGCAAAATGAACTTTAAGTATCAAAAGAAAAAGTATATTGTGTGCATATTGAGTTATATTATTACATTTTATGTTATTGGATTGTTGATGCTGATGCATTATTGTATAAGTACCATTTTAATGTTGTAGTTGGTCTAGCTGGGGCTAGTGTTAGGTTTTTTACATAGTGTTGGGTTGCTGAATCTACAGCAATATATCATATTTTATAAGCTGACCATATTGTTTTGTATGTAAAATCTTAATTTGCAAAGTAACTATAGCTGTCAGATAAAATGTAGTGGAGTAAAAAGTACAACATTTCCTTTTGAAAAATAATGGAGTGGAAGTATAAAGTAGCATGAAATGGAAATATGCAGGTAAAGTACAAGTACCTCAAACCACCTTCCTACTGTGACATCCATGAAAAAGGCCTATTGGCCCACTGTTATCAGATCTATCAGTATCAGTGTAAATGTTGGATAAGCTGAATGAAACTGCAGTACATTAAAGGCTGACTCACGTCCACACATGCTCCGGTTAACAAGGTCATCAAACTCCACACTAAAAAGGATAGGCTAAAGGTGTAGGTTGTACAACGCTAACACGTGCAGCTAAGCTAGCTATATGTCAGGTAGCCTATGTAACTTATGCTGAAGAGCGACCACTGTGGCCACAAGGCACAATTACAAGATAATGCTAATAAATGCTAAGTGACTCAGATATGTCAGTTAAACAGCAATATCTATCTGATGTTTGCTAACGTTAGCTAACATTAGCCACACGGCCATACCAGAGCAGGTGAGGCTGAAGCTGCAAAACCCCTGTATGTATTGAATCAAGTAAGGGTGTAGTTTATTTCTTATGAATTCCACTTTCCATTTGCAATAGAAAGGATGAGTCAATTCTTCCTTTAAAAGTATACATATATATACACACACACACACACACGCAGTCCTGAGAAGAGGTCTAATCGGGCACAATAAGTGGGACACTTGTGTGGGTGTAACATGGCTGTGTAGGACGCTAAACATTTCTCAGGCTGCAGTTTAATCTATATATATATTTGACCTTTATTTCACTTAAGTAGAATAAAATATTGGTGATATCTTTGTAAAACCCAGTAATGTTCTGGCAGTAATGCAGTTTAATGAGCTTCAGACAGTATTTAACAGAAGCTGGAGGTTATATTCAGCATGCGCAGTGATTACGCTCGGTTAGAATAACCTCTAACTCTGGCTGTTTCATTGCCTCAATGTGTGGACTCCTGGAATAACTCCTCCATTATGTTTAATTATTCATACTGATAATGACCGGCCGTTAGTCACCTCGTGTCTCTTGTTTGGGTATTCGGGATAAGAATTTAACCGTGGTGTTTCACGTTTGTGTCATCCAGCTTGTGAAACAATGCCAGGCCATGCTGGAGGCAGGCAGAGCCTACTGCCAGACCAGCAAGAGCTTCGTCACTGGCCTCCGGGAGCTGGGACACCACTGCTCCGGGGACAAGATGATGGAGGTGAGAGGAGCACAGTCATCAGGGAGTTATTTATACTCTCATGTAATTTTCCCACTCAGATTATGCCACATTTAATTAAAGAAAGTGTTTGTTTATAACTTCGTTTTATACTGCATGGGTTTTATCTGAATTGACAAGCTGCACTACTAAACAGATGGATACAAAACTTGACGTTGCTGTTAAGATTTGATTAAATGCAGAGTCTAATCTAAGATGTCTGTCCTGCAGGAGTGTTTGGACAAATTTTCCAAAAAGCTGTCTATCATCTTGGACGCACAGGGGGTGAGTCTGTCTGTCTGTCTGTCTGTCTGGGCCTTTTGACTAACCGTCTTTGCACCACAATCTCCATTCCAGTCATGACGCTTATCAGCCCCAGTGCGTGGTAGCGTGGTCAAACAAGGCTGCAGCGCGCTGTTGAACATTTGACATGTAGCAGTTATCTGTGCTCACTGTGTCGCTGTCTCCTTTTCCCTTTTTAGGAAGTGATTGAGACCACACAGAAGTCGGTCAAGACGAAGCTACAGAACTTTGTCAAAGAGTGAGTGAGCTGCTTTGATGGCTTTCCCTGTTTTTTACCTATTTTTATTTTTCATTTTTGGTGCCTCTCTCCCACCAGCAGCAGTGTAATTCGTACACTCAGCCACCTTCTTCAGGCTGAGTCACTCCCCTGCATGTCTGCCAACCATTAGCACACCGCATGAAAAAAATATTAGAGGCTTTTATGATCCTTCATTTTCCTTCTCTTCGTACTTTGTCTTGCAGTCTGCTCTTATTAGCGGGAACGATGTGGTGGATTAGATGAGGGAGAGGATGTCTCATAGCATGTGACAACAGTGGTTAGCTGCATTTTTAGCCAGTGACACATTTTGGATGTGGTTTAACCCTCCAAGCTCGCAGGTCTGTAATCAAATGGAAAACAGGAATGCATAAAAGCTGATACTGTTTTTTTAAAGTAAGCTTTATTGAATTAAAAACAATATAATACCACACAAAAAGGATGGACAGGAAAAATTTAAATTACAAGAGTCTATTAAAACATTTTCCAAAACAAAAATAAAAAGAATAAAAATGCCCAAAATGTAAAAATGTATTATGTAGTGCATGGTGCTTCTTTGAATAGAAGTACTGACTCCTTACAAGTAAGATATATAAATCTGCCGGTAAATAATCTAAAAAATGTGACCAAACCTTCAATAGCAACCTGTTGTTTCCTTTTTAAAATATATATTTTTAAAAGACCATGTATCCCGCTTTAAAATCTATCCCAATTTTCCTCTTCTCCTCCCTTCCCGTCTCTCAGGGATGTCCGTCGGTTCAAGGATGTGCGCAAAGAGTTTGAGCGCAGCAGCGAGTGCCTGGAGGGGGCGCTGGTGAGGAACGCTCAGGCCCCGCGGGGGAAACAGCACGAAGTGGAGGAGGCGAGCAATGCTCTGCTCAACGCACGCAGGGCCTTTCGGTCAGAGGCCCTGGATTACGTCCTGGAGGTGAGAAGCTGGATGAAGTAAAACCCTTTTCTTCCTGCAGCCACTGAAAGACTGAAACTCTTAATGCAATGGAGACTTTCACACCTGCACTTTATTTAGCTCTCGCTTTATTTAGCTTTCACTTTTGTGGACAGGTTGGTAGCAGTGTTTCTATTTTTGGCTCGCTCTGCTGCTGTTTTTATTTGTTAAATATTCTATTTTTATTTGTATATATACATATATAATGTATGTTTTATTGCTTTTATGTCCTAGACTATTGATTGTTGCAGTTCAACAAAGTATGCTTGTGACCTGTGTGCTAATGCCTGCATGCAAACCAAATGTCCTCCTGGATAATAATAATAATAATAATAAAGTTGATTCATTAACCTGCACTCGTGTGTGCATAAAAACAGGCTTATACAGGTTCCGCTTCACTTTAAACTACATATGTGAGAAAACAAATGTACCGATCATATAAGTATAGTAGAGTAGAGTCATATAAGTAGTTCATCCAGGCACCAGGAACAGCCTGGAACAGCACGTCTCTGTATAGTTATGCTTTTGCTGTTTTGAATGATAACAGGTTTGCCTCGGGGCTCCTCTCCAAGACTTGTGGTTTAACTGGCCAGTGAGTTTTTGTTTTTTTGGTTATGGAAACATGAACACTGTCTCTAACCGCTGCTTCCTTTTTGTTTCAGGTTAATGTCATTGAAGCCAAGAAGAAGACAGACATTCTGATGGCAGTGAGTTCATGTTGACCTATTTTAAGTTTATTTTGTTGCTTTTGTAAATACGTGGTGTCTGCATCTTTAAGTGTATACTGTACTGAAAGCATGTAATTGCAGCGGTAATTGTACTGTGTCCAAATGCCTTTTTGGGCTTTTTTTTTTTTGCTGGATTTGCTCAGGATATCTTGTTAAAAAAGTTACTGTAAGAAATGCTCTCTCGTGCTTCCTGTCAGATGTTGTTGCTGATAGAGGCCCAGGCCCAGTTCTTCCAACATGGCCACCAGTCTCTGTCAGAACTGGACGAGTATCGACGAAAACTGAATGAAGAGGTAATTGCCTGTTAGGGCCTGATTGATTTCATTTCCTTTGTTATAGTTGTATTTGCACTGCAAATAATGTAGAAATCATGTGAGATGCCAACATGGCGTTCGATGACAGAACTGGCTCTGTACAAATACTAACTAAATAAATAACAGCTGCACAGGAAAAAGAGACATTTAAGCTGTGTGGAGTGCTTGGTAAGAGTCTCAGTATGTTGTTATGTGGAGTTTAGTGAATATAGCAGCCTAAAGATGTTGCAAGCAGGGCTTTAGCCTTTTTTCATGACTAGATATGTGCATCTATCATGTGGTAACAACAGGGCATAATTATCCAGGTACTATTCTTTGCTATAAACTGATATTATCTTGAGATATAAATCACTGTATGCGAAATAATAAAAAACAACAATACAAAAATCAACCATTAGCCAAATTAAATAAATAATTTGACATTTTGCGAATTACGCGTATTTGCTTTCTGGCAGATAGTTATTGTAATGTTAGATGAGAAGTTTGATACCACTCTCAAGTCTGTGCGCTAACGATGGAGCTAGAGCTAGGAGGTGATTAGCTTAGCTTAGCTTAGCTTAGCTTAGCAAAAAGACTAGAAGCAGCTAACTTAGCCCAGCTCAAAGTTTAAGAATATACCTATTACCTATTATTAAAATGCAGAAGTGCTGGTAGGCTTATTTTTGAACTTTGGACATAACTTTGGAGAGGCTAGCTGTTTCCCCCTGCTTCCAGTCTTTATGGTAAGCTAGGCTAATTGACTCCCAGCTCTAACGTCATACTTAATTCTGTTGAAAGCTGCTGCACAAGAAGACTTCCCATGTGGCCGTTAGAGGTGCCTCATGACCTGTAAATCCTCTGTTCAGAGATATATGGACTGATTACTGTTGGCACAATGTGATGAAAGGCAGCTGCAGAGATATATATTCGATTTTAGCAGTGAGAAATGAGACGAAGGCCTTTGAAAGAAAGCAAAAAGGGACGTAACAGCTCAAAGGTCAAGATAAACGGCTGAGTTTGTCTTAACCAACTGTTGCTCTCAAACCTAAAGAGAGTAGCTGTTATGGACAAACCAATTAAAGATATCCCATGGAGTTGTCAATACTATCGCCCCTCAAGCTCCATTAGCTTCTCTGGAGCTTTCAATTGTATCACATGAGCTTCATCAGCAGATGAAATTGGCCCAGCCGTCATGGAATTGTAGACGTTCAAATTTCCATTTCTTTTCTGAACATTTTCAACAATTCTTGTGCATGCTGGCTTAAAAGTTGAGATTGAAAGTGAAGTCTTGACCTTTAAAACAGCAGTGGGCAAAACAATCTCATCACATCAAGGTCTCTTTAGAGGCTGTTCCGGAGCTTTTGACCATATTAGACAATATTCCTCATACCCTGTGGAGGTTTTGACTACTGGTGAGAAATGTTTTGATGAGCAGGTCTCTGTATTGCAACATCACACAAGGATGCAGAGGTGACATGATGGGATTGGAAGAGAGAAAAGCAACGTTTTGCAACACAAAATGTAGCTTTTTATGTGGACCTTTCTCTAAACTTTGCATTTTTTTTGAGAAATGTTGGATAGTTTGCCTCCTGTAGCCTTTGACAATTATTCAAATTAAACAATCGGAGAGTTTTTGACAGAGCACAAGCAAAAATCTTGGTAATCGCTGCTCTAAGTAATGGATTTCAGCAGTTAGTAAGTGGTGGTAATCCGTCATAAAGGTGCCAGTTAAAGAGAAGATGATCACAATGCACATTCCAAACATTCAAAAAGATGTATTTTGGCTTAGGGATATTTGAGATATTGGTAAGACACATTGAATGTAAACAAAAACATGTTTATGTACAATAAGCCACACGGTACCTTTAATGTTTTTTGGGTAAGTTGCATCAGACGAGTTCTTGGGCTGAGGAGTCATAAGATGACATCACACTTTCATCGTGACAGGAAAAAGTGAGCAACAACAGGAAATATTTCACATGTCTGTGTGTGTGTGTGTGTGTGTGTGTGTGTGTGTGTGTGTGTGTGTGTGTGTTAGTTCCTGCTCTTTGACTGTCCAAACTGGGAAAAAAAAACTTTTTGGACCGTCAGTCTTGAACATCAGCAGAATTACTTTTGAGTGTTTTTGTGAAATGAAAAGAATTTAAAACAGGAAATTCATTTGTCAACGTTCACCGGCCATTTCAAACCACAACAAAGCTCTTCCTGTTTCAACAGGAAATGATAGGAACGAGAATAAGTAGACAACAGAGAGACACTGAGGAATAATACACTGAGTGGACTCTCTGCAAGAGAAACCACCAGTAAGGCACAGGATGAGGTTCAACACTTTCTAATTCCTGTTTCCTGGAGAGAAAAGTCTGCAGGACTGATAACCTAACCTGAACTTCACCTCTTTCTCACAGAGGCAAACATGTTAGAGAGGAAAGGGAAAGGAAAAGGAAAAGGAGAAAGTTGTCCTACAGTGAATAAACAGAAAAGACAGGATAAATAGGCATGAATAGAAAAGAGAGAAGCATATGTACATAAACCAGATTGCATGCATTTTTTACAGGTTTTTAGGACACTTATCTTTGAAGAAGAGAAACCTTTCAATACTTGTCTTTTAATTACATTTCCAACAGAGTATCCGACTGTTGTCTTCTCTTCTTTTAATTTAAAGCAAATATTTTCTAATTTCTAAAGCTCTACTTTTTTTTTTTTTACCAATTTCCCCATTTGTGTCTCGCCAAATGCATTTATATTCACATCTTTTGTTCTGGTATTATTTAGGATTTTCATGCATTATATTTAGTTAAGGATCAGTTCATGTAAAAGTGTAGAATACCACAAATAAGTTTGTGTCATTAATGTTGGACTGGGTTTTAAGCCCTAATGTTTAGCCTGCTGATGTGTCATTGAGCAAAGCACTTAATCACTTCCTGTTTCACTTAACCGACTTGAGTAAAACTGCAAATCAGTCAATGCATCCGAAAGCTTAATATTTTATACATGAGAGCTCTTTAAAACCGTTGATGTTGGCATCCTGAAGAAATGCATTATGAGAGTTATTATGAGTGGAATAATATACGTCATTTAAAAATCAATACCTGTATCTGGAGAATGATCTCTGTGTGTCCATTTCTGTTTTAACAGCACACTCAGTTTGTCCTAAACTCTGCGCGGGAGAAGAGGGACATGGAGCAAAGACATGCTGCAATCAAGAAAAAGGTAATACATCTACAAACACTTTTACATATATAAATCTATTTTTTTTAAAACCACAATTTAAAAGAAACTGCAGGATTAGGCCCAAAACCAGATGAACAATGCTACAACGTCCAGCTACAGCTTTCACAGTATCGCTGCACAGTCCTTTCTGTGACACTAAGCGACTTAAATATTTCCAGGATGTGTCCTACGATGACTCCATCATGGATTTCAATGCTGACGCAGCTAATGGGATCGCCATGGAGGGATACCTCTATAAGAGAGCCAGCAACGCCTTCAAGACCTGGAGCAGGTACAAGGTTACCCATGAGATGTCTCGCACAGAACAGCTGCATTGTCTTTGTGCTTCTCTCCCTCCATACGTCTCACTAAAATGACTCAAATGTCCACTGCATTGACCTTTTTCATGTTCTTTCTCCACTCCAGGCGTTGGTTTTCAATTCAAAAGAATCAGCTGGTGTATCAGAAGAAATTCAAGGTATATTTTGACTTCTATTTTTAAAATGCATAAGGTGATCTTCTTTACTAGCCAAACAGAGAACAAAGAGCTCTGGGAAAACACACAACTGTGCATAATAACATGCACACGGTCTGACCTGCATGTTTTTCCTGTCTGCGTCTCTCTCAGGACCAGCCTACAGTTGTGGTGGAGGACTTGCGTCTCTGCACAGTGAAGCCCAGCGCTGAAAATGAGAGACGATTCTGCTTTGAAGTGGTCTCCCCGTCAAAGTGAGTGTGTGTGGGCGAACATGTTCGTGCATTCATGCGTACATGTATTTAAGCGATGGTGGTGCATTTCCATCAGTGTTAAGTGTAGATTAGAGCATCCTGCAAAAGAGGGGGGGGTGTGTGCGGTTGTGAGAATTTGACCATGTTAATTTCTCATGTACTGAGAAATGAGATGATTACTGTGTGTGTGTGTGTGTGTGTGTGTGCGTGTGTGTGCGCGTGTGTAGGAGCTGTTTGTTGCAGGCAGACTCGGAAAGGCAGCAGCAGGCCTGGATTAGCGCCGTCCAAAACAGCATCGCTTCAGCATTTCAGGAGCGCAGAGAAGACCCACACAGCCCAGTGAGAATACACACACGCACACACATGCACACACACACACACACACAATACACACACATTATGATCTATATCTGCATTTTTCAGTGGGAGTTTAATCCGAGGAGATGCAGAGGAAGTTGTGTGCCTTTGTGCGTCTCCTCATTCCTGCATTTGTGTGTGTGTGTGTGGTTATCAGAGACAGCGCTGCAGCTCGGTGTCGGCAAGCAGTTTGGGAGGAGGAGGAGGAGGAGGAGGAGTGGATCAGGAGAAAGAGGGCTGCAAGGCGCTGGAGGAGGTTCAAGCGATTCCGGGGAACAAGCAGTGCTGCGACTGCGGTGAGCCCGGTCCTGATTGGGCCTCCATCAACCTGGGCATCACGCTTTGTATCGTCTGCTCGGGAATACACAGGTACACACACACACACACACACACACACACACTTGGCTTGAAACCCTAGCTCTAATGCTTTCCTTCTCTAACAGGAGCCTGGGAGTCCATTTCTCCAAAGTACGCTCCCTCACTCTCGACTCCTGGGAGCCAGAGCTCATTAAGGTAATTTAACCTTTTAACTGCAGCAGCTACACTGTCTCATTATTGCCTTTTCTGTGTTAACAAAAAGTTCCACTGAGTATAATGATTATGCAGTTCATTATGTAACAGTTTACTTTAAATAAACTCTCCAAATAAAGCAACTAGCACTGACATAAATTCACATTTCTTCTTATTTCTTTGCTTCCTTTAGTTGATGTGTGAATTAGGAAACACGGTAATCAACAGGATCTACGAGGCCCGGATTGATGAGATCACCATCAAGAAGCCCCACCCCTCCAGTCCCAGGTACAAACAATCAACACTCACCAAAGTACACATATTAAAGGGGCATTCCACTGGTTTTACTCAATCTGTGAAAACCGGAGGAGGAGGAGGGCATGGAGTTAGAAAGATGTGGACATTTAAAAGGAAAAGAGGGTCTAACGAAAAGATGCTTTTGGTTGCATTATGGGAAATGTAGGACCCAGCAACTTTGTGGACGTGCGATACTAAATCGGTGGAGTATCCCTTTACGTCAGAAAAAAACTAACCTGATTTATTTGGAAATTAAAGAAGGAACGAAAAGAGAAAATGAGACTTTGTTTCTCTTGAGACGGATTTTCCCGAAAGTTCCTCAAATGAAGAAGTGGCCTAAATTATAATAATATTATCCCAATATGCTAATTGTAAGAGTGTCAATTAAACAATTTGTATTTTGCCGATCTATGTCACAGCATCCATCTCGACTTCTGGTGGCCAAATACAACTTCCACACTACACATGTTGATTTATTGATATATTGATATATTGGCAGCAGGCCGTCCTGCTTTGTTGAAATTAGATGTCAGTTTTGTTTGGTGTTTGTGAAATCAGTGCACATTTGGTCAGAGCAATTAATATAGTAGGTTTTAGCTCTTACGCTTTGGAGATGGTCTGCCAAAGATGGTAAACCACACGTGTGGGAAACCCATGATGGTTTGATTGATACTAGTGCACATAAAGGGGAAATGAATGAGGCCACGCCTTCATTTGCACATTTAAGCCATGACTGCTGGAAAATTCTGCTGAAGGAAAATCAATCCTGATGTAAAAGAAAAAGACAAAATGAATCGTATGGAATTAAATTACATACACATTTATAGAAGTTTACAATTTCTTTATGCATTTTATGAATTTAATCATTAATGCATTTATTTTTAATTATTTAGCTGATTTGGATTTGCATTTTACTTGTTTGCCTGTTTGCAAATAAGTCATGTTTGGTCCTCCATATTGACACAATAGTACACACCTGTACTGCAAACCTGTCTGTCGAATGATAAAAACTTTCCAGCATCATTTGTCAAGCTGTTGATCCAACAGAACACTTCAACAGAAACGAGCAGAAAAACCGGAAACACACTCTTCATCTCCTCCTGCTGTTATACAGACGGCATTACATAATGGTTTAATTCTGCCTGTGGACGGTTTATTCATATATTGATTGAAGACTAACTTGGCACACCTCTGAGTGAGAGTGGATCGCCTCCAGCTCTCCACAGCTCTGAAAAGGCTTATGTGTATTGAGAAGTTTTAAAAAAAAAAGTCCCCCTCTGCAAAGATCTATGTGGTTTACAGATGATTATATCAGAGGCCTACAACTCTCTTTAGACTTATTTTTTGACTTCCTCTTCTCTCCTCTCTGTTGTGTCGCAGCAGACAGGAAGTGCAACAGGTACACGACACAGATGGTTAACGTCGTGACTAATGCGTCCTCCGGAAACTTGCCGTGAGGCTGCATGCTTTCTGCAGCATGAGCTTTTAGTCTTGTCTTGTCTGAGCTTACACTGCTTTTTTTTTTTTTTAGTCTTACTCCCTTTTTTTGTGTTATATATGTTTTGTGTTTTCCAGTCGCATATTGACAGTTCAAATGTCCTATAGTACGGAGCTGATAAACGTGGGTTTCATTGTAGTTACAGCTTACATTTGTGCTGTAATTAAATAGTAAAAAAAGGAGGCACTTTGACCCTAAATAGACGTCTTTTTAACTGAATTCATGACTTCATTAAAAGACACTGAGTGCCTCGGGGACATGTGTTGTGCATTCTTGTCTCACAGCTGCACAAGCAAGTTGTGGAGTCAAACTGAAAACAAATTAAGCCAAAAACATACTGACAAATGCAGCCCTGCATGTCAGCTTCTTTTGTTTTGCACATTGTCTCGTTTTGTGAGAGAAGACTGCTGAAGAAATACAAAGTCTCTCTTATTCTTTCTCTCTTTCTGATCTGTCATTTCTGTCCCTCAGAGGAGACAAGGAGTCGTGGATCCGATCAAAGTATGTTGAAAAGAAGTTTATCCAAAAGCTGCCCGAGACCGGCAAGAACACCCTGCTGAGGCGGTCCAGCGCCAGGAGGAACCGAGCGACCACACAGGACCGGACCGGACCACGACCGCCGCTCAAACCCAAACCTAACCGAGCCACTCTGCCTCGGGTCACAGGTAAACACTGATGGACACCAGTGGGCTTTTACAGGTCTAATAACTCAGCTGGTTGCTTGCTTGTTGTCTAGTTCATCACTCACTTACTCCTGCTGATGTCAACAAAGCAGAAACACACACACACACACACACAATCCCCAAAGTTGGTGATCCAGCAAAAGTTGATAATCCTAAAGGCCTAGTCTGCTGTATATTATGTGTGTGTGTGCTGTTGCAGTCAGCAGGATAAACCAGTAATCATGGCTCTCTCTCTCTCTCTTTCCCTCAGGGCTGAGCCCCAGTGACCTTGTCCAAAAGAACAATACAGGCTTCCACAAAGGTGAGATAAAACATGCACACACACACACACTGATGCACACATCTGACCTGACAACAGAAACAAGTTTGTACAATGTGTTTAACATGGGCTGTTAAACTAGAACATTTTGAAAAGTGTCATACCACATTAAATCTATTCAGCTGAGCCTCTACAGGAGGGGAAAAAAGGGCCAAAACTTAATTTTCCCTTTGACAAAAAAAGAAAAGTTAACCCTCTGCTCCCCTCAGATGTGGAAGAGGAAGAGGAGGATCTGAGCGGACTTCACCCTGGGGCGCTGCTGTACCGCTCGGCAGCCCTGCAGAACTTCCCTGTCATGGCCGACGCTCTGGCCCACGGAGCCGACGTCAGCTGGGTCAACGTGGCCGAGGAGTCCAGCACACCGCTGATACAGGCTGTCTCAGCAGTGAGCATTAAATCCACTATTAAATTATGTTAATATTGATGGTCCCCAGAGGATAAATCATGATGATTTAGATGACCTCCTGACTTCTCCTTTAGCACCGCCATGTAAAGGCTAAAATTTCCACTTGAGCAGCATTTTGGGTATCTAAAACTGGATTTTCAAGAAACCTGTTGTAAATATTCAAGGTCCCAAGAGGATGAATCCTAAAGATTTTTTTTTTACCCCTTGGCCATTCCTCTAGCACCATCAGCACATCAGGCCATCGTACACAAGCAAAACCAAAGATCTAACAGCAAATTAAACTGAAATTTTCTTAACACATTCATGCTCCCCAGAGGATAAACCCCTTTATGGACACAAAATGAGCTTTTCTGTAGCAGCACCCTCAGGTCATAATGTCAATCATGACAAAATATATAATAATTGCCATGAAATTTATTTACCAGGGGGATAAACCCTCAGGATAACTTTAATATTTTTAGCCCCATGACTGGTAAGGCTTGAAGACCTGAACTTTGCAGCCTTTAGGGGCCACTAATAAGGCTTTATACATTTAGTCTTGTTGTATTAACCTGTTTGGACAAGGTGGTGGTAGGGAGAAGGTCAGAAAGGAACCATTTGGTCGTGCATAAGTAAAAACATATAAATGGCAGCTCACGTGTTCCTGTTTCCTTCCCAGAATGCCCTGGCAGCCTGTGAGTTCCTGCTGCAGAACGGCGCTAACGTCAACCAGGCGGACAGCAACGGGAGAGGGCCGCTTCACCACGCCACCATCCTGGGTCACACAGGGTAAGACACACACACACACACACACACACAAAAACGCATGCTGTCACACATATGTAACTGTCCCATTTCATAGAAAAATTGCTCGCATGCTGACAAAAGCAGAAGAGTCAAACTAAATCAAGTTACTCCATATGCAAAAGGTGACACAATGTGAAAAAATGTGACGTAACAATAAAATAAAATAAAAAGATTCACATTCAAATGCAAACAATATTACAGCAACAAAATTAGACACTGACACAGGTCGGTTTCTCAGGCAGAAATGTGTGCAAGTGCAGAAAATTAAACAGATTATTTTATACACACACAGTCAAAGAAAATCGACTCAAGCCTTCAGGCACAGTGCCCAGAACCATTAACGAAGCTAAATAGATTCACCCTGTTTGCCCAAATGACATCGCTGTGTTGTGTGTGTGTGTGTGTGTGTGTGTAGTGAGAAATCTCACAAAGGAAGTGAATGAATTGAAACAAAATGCAAAAGAGTCTCTTGAAGAGCTGCAGGCAAGCTGGAATCACAGAGTTAAGACTTTGTACAGCTCGGCTTTAGGATGTTTTTTTTTTTTTTTAAAGCATCTTTGTGCAGTTTACATGATTTATAGGTGTTGATGTCAGATGTTTCATTTGAAAGCAGTGCAAAGTTGCCCACTGTAGCTTTACAGCAACATTTCTACTAAGTAATCTTTGCCAAATAAATGCGGTTGTTTATTTGGCAAACTGAGAGGAAGAAAATGCAGATAACATGGAGCCCATTATTTCACTGAGTCCTACCTGTACCTGTGCTGCTTATCAGAAAGTCCAGGCAGAATCTGGCTCTAATCTCTAAGAATCTGGCTCGAACTTCTGCTGTGGAGCACAAGTTTGGAGCATAATTTGTCATAATGTAAGAGTAAGTTTTAATTTTACAGCACATTCAAGAATAGGGTTTCAAGTAGAAAGTGATTTTGACAAATAAATCAAAGATCTTGAAGTGTCTGGACTCTGAAAGATTCTTGTTCAGTGTTCAGAGTCCTTTTTTGACCAAATAGTTCCAGCCACAGGAACTTAATTCAGGAGCAAAACTACAAACTAAAAGTCCCTTTTGTGGATTCTTGTTTGCATTTCCACTTCATTTAAAGAACCGTGAAGATTGTGCAAATTAGTCCAATGATGAATTTAAAAGTTACGATGGTCTTTGAGATGCAGTTTTTAGACACACAATGAAACGTCACATCGTCATCGTGTTGCTCTTACTATATGAATGGATGCAATGAGCGGATGCAAAAAAGACGTGCAGAGGTGAAAAAGGAGAAGTGAAAACACACACACTCTCACACTCTTTATGTGTCTCTTTGCTGTGCCAGGTTGGTTTGTCTCTTCTTGAAGCGAGGAGCAGACTACAACGCCAGAGACAAGAACCAGAAAGACCCCATAACTATCGCCGTGGACAACGCCAACGCTGACATTGTCACTTTGTGAGTATTCGAGACAAGAAAAAAACCTTTTATGTGAAGATGTAAACCGCTTAACAACAGCAGCTTTTCTAACTGATCTTCTCCATTTCAGGCTGCGGATCGCCAAGATGAACAAGGAGATGCGGGAGATGGACGGAGCGTTTGGCCAATCAGGTCACTCAGGGGGGCAGGGATCTGGGGGTTTATCGGGCGGGACAGGCGGTGGGCTGGCCCACACCAGGAAGAGCCTCCAGGCTATAAAGAACCATATAAGTGGCTGGGCTCTGGGGGGGCAGAATGATTAGTGGGGATCAAAATGAGCCCAGGACAAGAGGCAGGCTGTGAGACTGGAATGAGCTTGTTTTTGGTTATAAGCTAAAAGGAAAAAGACATGTTTTTGTCAAGTTAAGCATCATAAATCACTGGTTCTGCAGTGTCATGTGACGTTTATCTGCCTTCCACACAGGAAACATGCATCATCATTTCTAAGATTAAAAAAAAAAAGTAAACTTGCCTTCATTATGAAAGCCTAAAACCTAAATCTTGTAAACCGAGACAGAGCCAGAACACACGGTACGACAGTATAAAGGCAGAGTCTCAAGGACATAAATGAAAACCGATGTATTGATAAGTGAAGACAGGAAGATGTCTTGTGAAACAAAGAAGGGATATTGTGAGAGACATTCTTAATAGTCCACTTTGCACTTTGAATTACAAACGCACATCATGCTGCACTTTGAAACCCATAAAATCTCCAAAATGCCTGGGAGTGCTACATGTGGGTGTTTCCAATATTTCGCTGTTGTATAAGTGAAGTTTAAGAAAATGTTTGTATTGTATATTTGGGATATTTTTATACACAGTATGTACAGTGTTCTGGCTTTATCAGTTTTTATTGTGTGTCTCGATGTGTATTGGGCTGTCTTTTTCAGTCCAGTTATGTAAGCTAAATTCAATGTTGGGTTTGGTTCTCAAGGACGATTTTCTCCTGCTATTCTGTGAATAGTGACGCAGTTTGAACTCTGTTATATATTACCATGTTTGTATTTATCAGAATTCCTCTGTGCTGTAGCTCTTGAGCTTAAGGTTAGCAGCGGGTTTTTGTTTGCGTTTTGTGATTTGGCTCATTTTCAAACTGCAAAGTCCATTCTTTCATGACTGTCCTTTTGTCGACATGGAGGCTTTTGTCAAGTTTCTTGTGTAAGCTGTTTAGAATCACGGTTTCACTCATGAAGGAATGGAAAACGTGATGCTTTTGTCTGCTTAAAATCAACTGCTGGTCAGTATTTGATGTGCTGTGCTTTATCACTGTGTGTCTTTGTCGTGTGCACTCATGTGCCTTTGCCTTCTGCCCGCTGAGATGCCCAGCTGGTCTCAACTGCTTGTGCAGTGTGCCACCTACTGCAAACTAAGAGGTAAAGTGCATGTGCATGCCCTGATGTGTGTTTATTTGTTCAGTTGCATGCTTCTTGCTTTAGGGCAACAACTCTAAATGTGTTCAGGAAATAGTTGGTGGAGTTGCGACTATTAAAACTGAATGTGTCCTCTCCAAAATTATGTAGCTTTTTGATGAAAGATGTTATGGTTTCAAACGCAGCTGTGTTTCATTAAAATAGAGGAAGTGCTCAGAAAGAAAGCCAAGAATGAAAATCCAGAAGAGATGGCATTAATTTGAAAATGGATCCGTAAGCTTTGCAGCTTTTAAGAGTTGTAGTACTGTTAAAAAAACCTTTTAAAGCTCATGTCTTCTTCTCTGGTCTTTTCCAGGTGATGAAACCTACCAGGACATCTTCAGAGACTTTTCACACATGGCCTCAAACAACCCCGAGAAGCTCAAACGCCGCAGTGCAGACCCCAAATCTTAACCAGCTGTTCTGCCTCCTCTTCACCCACGCTGTCCAACGCCACACTGCAGCCCTGCATGCATTCGGTCACACACACACACACACACACATATAGAAATCATGCTAGTGTCCAACTCACAGGCATGCAGACACGCATTCATGTTCCCTGGCTACCTGCCACATGTTCAGTCATAGCTCAGCTGGTGTTGACTTCAGAGGGGATGGACGCTCCAAACAGTGAATTCTTTGTGTGAACACGTCAGACCAGAACAATTGTGTCCAAGTGGGAACACTGGAGCAGCTTTATGAGACCAGCGTGAGGTGTCTTTATGTGTAGCAGAGGGTAACTCCATCTCTCTGCCAAGATTTCCTAATTAAATCCTGTAAATCTGTTTTTTTTTTTAAAGCTAAAAGGGCTGTTTTTAATGTTCCTCTGCCATTTCTGTTGAATTGTTACATGAAAAATACGTGAAAATGTTTGTTAGAAATAGACATAATTGAAGATTTTTACATTTGGGCCTCTTTTAGACACTGTTCATGTTTTGTTAAGCTGTGTGAGGTACTTTTTTGTATCATGATCAAATAAACTGCAATACAAAACTTACTTTTTAAGTGTGTTTTAAACAATAATTACAAGCCTAGGTTCATCTTTTTAATGATAGTGTACAGTAATATGTTTTGCTGTCAAGAGTATGAATCCCCAGCAGAGGGCGGCATCATTTTGTGATGGAGCTTGTTAGAAAAAAGTTGCTGGTCATCACTGATATCGCCACAGATGATGCTGCCTAATATGTGAAAGACTAACACACAAAAACTACTAAAGGTAAAGACGCATTAAAACAAAATACATTGCTTTTTAATCAAGATTTGAGTACAAAATATAACATTTTAACATAATAAGAGTCAGGTGGCAGCCTGGATGTTTGAGTGGTAGGGGGGGTGCTGCTGATCATTAAGAAATTCAGTTTCTTTCATTCATACATCTACATACACAAATTACACCGTAGCGTAAAGACCAACAATAATTTGTTATTTTGAAATTTTGGAAAATACACCAATAAAGCACTTATTAGTAGCTCAAATGCTGCTGAAGTCCTGCTTCATTACCTGAGGCCCTGTCTTGTAGACGGGCCTACATGGTGCACATTCTTAAATATTCTTTTTAATTGTAGTTACCATAAACTACTAGACATACATACCACAGCAGGTAATACTGATTGTTTACCGGGTCTCTGTGAAAAATAATATTAGTGACTTAACGCAGCCATGCTGATTGGCCATATCTATTGTGCTGTCATCAGTGTCTTATTAAAAGAATATAGTTTGAATTAGTTTGAAAATGGTGAAATATGCTGGTCAGTCTTACAGCAGCAGAATCAGATTCACACTTTAAATTCACATTAACAACCAAAAAAATAAAATAGTTTTCTACTTCTTAGTTTTGTAGTCAAGTATGCAGAAACTTCATGGCATGTGTAATAATAAAAACTAATTTTCACCTCCTATCTTGCATAGTACTGTGCATGTATAGCAACCACACATCTGAATTTCCTTTAGGTAGAAGGAATTGGCCTAAACATTAAACTGAGGTTATGATGTGTAACAGAGTGAGGAACTCACTGGCCCCTTTATGCTGTCGGAGTTTCCACAGTCTTCACTTTGGGTCTGAATCTCTGAGGTATAATGCAAACACATGTGCAGCAGCATACTAACTGATGGTGTCTTCAGGTAGGTGACATCATTATATTGGCTGGACTGAAGAGAATTAATAAGGCTCCTGAACCCTTATCTTCCAGTCTTGAGGATTATGGAGCCTGGTTATTTCACATTGTCAGATCATTCAACTCCTCTATGATTGGTGTCAGAAGGCAAACTATTCATCCGTTCCAACTCTGAATGTAAACCCTTATCTTTACCATCAAGGGAACGTCTTTGAGGAGACGGTGGATCTGTGCAGGAGAAGAAGTGAGGCAGAGTGGCCAGGGTCAAGGTACCGAGAACGACGAAACTGCCCGCCACCATGAAGGAAGCGAGGTAGTTGCCTGTGACGTCCTTGAGAAACCCTTGGGAGATGGAGACGGGAGAAAAGAGAGAATATTCACACTAAAACACAGAACACACGAACAAAAGGGCATAAAGGTGTTGCATAAGAAGTATAAGAAACTCCTAAACTGAGAGAGATAATCAAAGAACAGGGTGCAAATAAAACTGACTGAAACTGTGAAGAACCTAAATGAAGTGCATAATGCTAGCCTCATGCTACTTAAGAAAAACATTTGTTGCAATGTACACTATAAGAAGCCCTGATTACATAATTGTGGCTTTACTCTAAAGTGATCGATGTTGTGCAGAATCACGTTAATCGTCCAAAAATCCAAACAGAGAAGCTTCTTAGGTCTTATTTCCGTGATACTGCTAACATTTTCACTCGTCAAACAGGTGTAACCAACAACATGAACGGCTGCTGGAGCAGAGCCATCGTTAATGTTATTAGCGTCACCTGTGCTTTTCCTGCTGTGCCAAGACAACATGTCTGCTGTGAAAAAAAAGTCGGTGAATATATCGTTTATTTGGGAACTTCAAGAGACAGGAGTGCTCTGATGCTAGCGAGGCTATCAAGATTCATTGATTTATTAAGATGATTTGGAAAAAGTGGTGATGCTCATTAAGCAAAAACATCAGTTAGCAGTGAAAATGTTTCATTTTCTAAAGCGGGCATGACAGAACAAGTTAAAGAAAAGTTAGTCTTGATAAACCAGACTGACTGGATGGCATTTTTATTGGAACTACTTTCTACTGAAGACAAGTCCCTGTCCTGTGGATTATCCAAAGTAACAGGGACACATAAAGAAATGTTTCTGTTGAATTTGTAAATATAATTTTTATGCTTATAAGCTCCACAAATGAAATGTCATTAATCTCCATTGCATTGGGGATGGAGACATAAATCTGAGACACACATTATATCTCAAAACCTGGGCAAATCAAATCTAATCAAATCTGAGTGGCTAGATACCACAAGAGGTCAGGTGAGGAATTAAATTTTTTTTGTAATGTGGGTGCTCTGACCCTTTAGACATTCTGCTCTATAATTTGTAGCTGTGGTAAGTTGGGAGTGTATGTCAGGAAAAAACTGGCTGACCTTAATTACTCAAATTAATGTTTGACTACTTTTAGCTTCAGTGTGTTAACGTGTGTTTAGATAACATGGAACAAGGTGACATGACCTACATTGGGAGCTATAATTAAAAAACTGCAAACTCTTTCTGTACTGGATGCACAACCTCATACACCACCTCTAACACTTGCACCCTCTAGCACTAGTCTGCTCCTTCGACGTGCTCGTACCTGACAGAGGTGTCCCCAGCAGTCCCGCGCAGCTCTCGATGAGCTGCAGCAGCCCGAGGCCCCCCATCACGCGCTCCACACCCACAATCATGGGCACCACCGCGAAGGCCAGAGAGGTCAACGCCCCAGAGCAGAAGCCATAGAGGAGGCTGATCACCATCAGTGCAGAGTAGGAACCGGACAAGGAGCTCACAGGCAGCAGCATGATGAACACTCCTGCCAGCGTTGTCCACAGGCTTAGTAAGTGAATCAGCCGAAAGTGACCCAGGTCTGAGAACCAGCCTGACGCTACGCGGCCCAGAATGTCTGAAGCACCGGCAGCTGACATGACAAAAGCAGCCTGGTACTCCGAGAAGCCAGCTTGGCGGCTGTGGGCCACCAGGTGGAAATACGGCACAAAGTAGCCGACGTTAAGAAGAGTGATGGCCAAGGTGTAGGTGATGTAAGGCCTCTCAAAGAGCAGCGGCAGCTCCAGGTACGAGGAGACCCGGCGCAGCACTGCAGCACATGATGACCTGCTCTCTGAATCCACCTGAGGCGATGGAAAGAAGGAAATCCTGAGCTTCATCTTCACTTAACATCCCTCATATTTAACTTATCTTCTATATATACAGTATATGTTAATGTAAAGTCATCTTTTTTTTTCACCAAATAAGAGAAATCATGTCTGAAAGTAGACAGACAGTCACAGCATGAAAGACTTGATGTTAGGCAATTTTATGTGAGGTTTTTAAATCTATCAGGCTTTTTAAAAGTGAAAAGATTAAGAAATAGTCCCTATGAAAACTTTAAAAAAGGATAGACCTTTTTTAAAGTTTTCAAAGGGACTATTTCTTGGGGTTATGGTTTGTGGCAGCAGCGAGTGGCACTTGGTTAGTTAAATTCTCTGTGGGAAATGGAGCAGCTTCCCTTCATGTAGAACAACATATTGTGTCAGAATTGATGATACTGTGGATCATCAAATTCTAGCTAAAACACAAGATGTATTTCATTTACTAACTCCTGAAGTGAACCCAACATCTCTGCTGTGTATCTATAAGCTGGTACAAAGGAGTCTTGTCCCACCTTTGCTGGGGCTTTAGAGCGTCGCTGTGGACGGATGAGAGCCCCACAGGGCACAATGTTGAGGCTGAGGGCCCCCAGAATCAGAAGGGCCCCTCGCCAGGCGTACATCTCCACCAGCAGCTGGAAGAGCGGGTTGAAAGCGAAGGAGGAGAGGCCGATGCTGGAGAACGCCAGTCCCAACGCCAGGGTGCGCCGGCGAGTGAAGTTAGCCATGACTGTAGCCACCATTGGAGTGAAGATCAGCCCCCAGCCCAAACCTGGAGGAGAGGGGAGGGAAGGAGCACTTTGAGAGGTCACTTTGTTTACCTGCAATTAACTAGGTAAACACAGATGACACTGCTTTGATTGTTGTTGTAAGACTTTGGGACATGTTACCTGAAATAACTCCCATAGTGAGGTAGAGGTGAACAAGACAGGTGGCCTGCGAGGCAAGTATGAGGCCGAGTCCAGCGAGACAGCCCCCAGTCATCACCACCAACCGGGCATCATATGCATTACATAGTGCTGCACCCAGCGGACCTGCAAAACAAACACGCACACACACATCTCCATTAGTCAGGACATTCAGGCCTTATTTTTATCTTATGCTTTGTTCAGCGTTCTTTTTACTCAAACCAGAAAGGAGGATGCTATCACCAACAAAATCTTCATTTTAAACCCATAATGTATATCTTTCCACTTCTATTTCCCCTGAAGTACTTCTCAGGTTGTTAAAATCATCTTATTCTACGCAGTGTCATGTATATTCTGCATCAGCTTGTTCCAGCGCTTCATTGAAGCTATATGATGCTTTTATTTCCCTCAAACTCAGCCCGACATATTTGGTATCTTTGGAAACGTTGCGATCCCCACTACAATTTTAAATAAACTTCTGTGGGTTTGAACAATGTCTGGCTGTGCAGCATGAGTTTGTAATGAGTGACCCACTGGTGCTTGTTAAAGGGTTAATGAGTTGCAGCCCCCTTTTTCACAAACCACCTACAAAATTGCTCAGAAATTTAAAATCCTTCTATAAATTGCCTGTTTCTCCTTAGTTACATCTCTTCCTGTGTGATTAGTATATATATTTAACAAGGGCCAATAATAATAATAACAATTTAATAATAGCCAAAATTACAAATAACCCATTCATACTTTAACTCACTGAAGAACTGCTGTGCTGCCAGGCCCGTGGACGAGATCCAGGAGATGGCCTGAGCGCTCTCGTCAAAGTACTGGACAAACTCTACAAAGAAGATCCCCAAGCTCCGCATCAGGCCGAACACAAGGCTCGTGCTGACAAACAGGGCACCGACCAGCACCCAGCCCCAGCCTCCATCCGGGCCCTCGGGTTCATCGCTCTGGCTCTCTGCTTTGGGCTTGAGGTTGTTCATGTCTAGGAGAGATTTATCTGTGAAATCTCTAAAATAAATGCAGGTGAGAGTAAAAGCAGAGTGAGGAGGGCAGATTAGAAGAAAAAGGAAGCGCCAAGAACATGAATATATAACCCTCAGGAAGTGCAAGTGATAGCTCTGTCTTTTAGCAACAGTGCAGAGCGAGTCGTAGATCCTCTCTGTGGTTGTCAATAGCCATAATGATTAACTTCCCACGGGCCAATAGATACCCTGCCTGGTTGAGCCATGTAAGTGTGACTAGGCTGCTTAACAAGTTGGCCTTCGTTTGAGAGCAAGATATAGGTGAGAGGTGAACTCTGATCAGCTATGAGGAAATATTTGCATGTATCAATGGTGAAAGACAAGGCCACCTATGCTTTTCTGCTACAGTGGATATACAGTCATCTGCAGAGGTGACACAGAAAAGAAAAGACTGACTGAAAAGGCTGACATGCAATTGTTCACTGTTTTTCAGTGACGTTTTCAAGTTATTGTCATTCTTCGCTTGTTCTTTAGCAGTGTCAAATGGCTTATTTCTGCATTCAAGTAGTCATTAATGCAGTAATAAGACTATTACCCTAAACGCTTGACGATATTGTCTTCTATTAACCACATATCTGCCACTATGCACATCTGCCTCAGCATCTGGTGCAAGGTTGAAACTATTTAGGCGTTTATGAACGATTTACAAAGTCAGATGCACCTTTTTCTAACCGGGACTTTCTACGTGTGATGTCTAACTCTGATGTACGAATTTGTATGATTCTCACTGTGTCACCAATAAAACACACTTTGATAAAGATGTACAGTAAGCTCAATTTTTAATACAACTAACCTGATGTCCAGAAATTCTATGCAAATAAATTAGAGCTTAAGTATCATTAACACATGTCAAAGATTCACAAATATGTAAAAATATCATCATTGCTTACTGCTTATTTAAAAATCAGGGAAACAGATTTCTATCACTTAACTACAGCAACACTGAGCATGATCACAATATTACATTTTAAGAGAAAAGTACTTCTCAAGCGCATTTTGCATTGCTGACAGTAACAAGCTGATCACATGATGCATCCTCTTTTACCCCATACAGAAATGCTGCTGCAGCAGGAGCCACGATCAGCAAACAGTACTGAAGTTCCTCCTCTGACATTGACTTCCACTGCTCTGCCAACATGCAGTTATGGACTCTGTGATGTGCTATTACCAGAAGTTCTAGAGGAATTTCCCCCATTTTCACTTTGTTTTTTAGTCAGCTGATACTCTACGTTTCCTGAAAACTGTGCCTCCTCTTTGATGTGACTGATCATCATGTGCTCTCAACACCACATACTTTATTTGTCCTGCAGCTGCTTTCTGTTTGACAGAAAATAAAATAATACTATTGTGAATTGTGAATTAGAGTAATGAGTAATTATTTTTCAATAAAGCCAGATTATAAACCTACAATCCTATAGTATGGACATCAGGCTGTATGTACACACGTACCTGCCAACACGTGCTGGCCCTGCCTTTCCTCCAAGCAGCTGCAGCCTCACAGAAACAGTCCGTCAGCTTCACTCATGATTAATTACACACCCATGAACAGGTAGACGGGCGGGAACGCGCACTGGAAGCTGTGCACGTGGCCTCTCCAGTCATTACTCCACGTAAATGACGTCGGCTTCACACTGCGCTTGCGCACTGGTTGTTAGCACACAGCTGACAAAAAAACATGATGTTTGAAACTATAATATTTTTGATGATATAATGCTAATGTATTTCATAATATTTTTAAATTGTTTTTAACTGTTGCCGACAAGGTCTTTGCTATAGCGGTGTGAGTGAGATTATGATAACGTTTAGTGTGACAAATTAACCATTTCATAACCCGCGACTAACGCTAACTGAAACCTAACTGAAAAACCCCGTCTGAACAAAAATGTCGACGAACGTCCGTTAGTATTCAAAGAATTTTAAACGGTTCGCAGCCTAATAAAAGCTTCGGTTTAACTCGACACTACTCACCCTCGGTCTGTCAGCTTTCTCCGGAGCAGCACATGGTCCACATGGTCTCCAAGTTCACTGTGGTAAACAGCGAAATGACAGCGAGACGCTGTCACTAAGAAGGTGAAAAGTTCAGCAGTCACCACACAGCGAACCGCTAACGGTATACGCGTGCGCAGTCTTCACCGGGGCGCGCGCATTCGGCATGTTTTTGTCATAAAACCTCAATAATACCTCGCGCGAAAATCTCAAAATGCCTTTGTCGACAAAGTATATATATAAAATATATTCTAAACATTTGTGGATATCAGCACGTAATTGTTATCGTTGGCAGTCATTTTATTTTAATTATGTCTTGTACATTTCCCATAAAAACAAACTCTTCGGTTGTGTGTGTCCTGATTGGATGAAAGCCCATAAGTCTCTTAACTTACTTTGGTTTATCAGTTCAATTACTACAAGTTTGGTGGCACTGTTTTATGATCACAGTATATTAAAAAAACAGCATTGGGAATTAAGATCTCAAAGAGGTACAATTTGAATTATATATTTACAGATCAGTGTGCATATTGTACAAATGTCATACAAAAAGCAGATTTTGACCAAAAAACAACACCACAGAGGCTAGACGGACAGAGATTAAAGAGGCCAGGCAGGGAGAGTGAGGTCAAATGAGAATATATCTTTAACTTGGTTTAATAGAGTTAACAGGCTCATTGGTTTCCACATGTTTCAACACTAGAGGGAGGCAACCACAAGGCCTAAAAATGTCAACTGCATAGAAACTGCTTTATGTTATTTCTCTTCATATTGACTACGTTTTATGGCTGATTGTGTGGATTAATCATTAATGTAGTGTTAAGTAACTAAGTGCATTTACTCAAGTATTTTACTAACTTGTACTTGAGTATTTCAATTTTATGTTACTTTATATTTTTGCTTTAGCCTACAACATTTAAGAGGCAAATTCTTAATTTATTAACTCTACTACATGTATTTCAATTTTATGTTACTTTATATTTTTGCTTTAGCCTACAACATTTAAGAGGCAAATTCTTAATTTATTAACTCTACTACATGTATCTGACAGCTGTAATGATTGTTTTTAACATTTAAACATTTGAACATATTTTAAAGTATGATTTAACATACTTTATCTTGACCTAAAAATGCAGCTTACACATTAATCAGTAATGATATTCCAATGATATGATATACACAATAATATAACAGTATGAAATGGGCCATTCTGCAATACTTCAGCACATTTAGCTGATGATACTTATGTACTTTTGCTCAAGTTAAAATCCTAATACAGGATGTTCACTTGTTCACTGTTTCATGTGCTTGAATTTTTCTTTTACATTTCTAGAGGAGATTTAATTGTAAAATTTAAAGTAAAAATTTGAGATTGATTCCCCTTACTTGACTAAATCTGGCACATGCTGATGCTTACACAACAGTATATATCTCTCTATGCACTGCCTGTAAGAGAAAGTTTATTCTCCGCACACACAGTTTAAGCTGTCTGATTCCTTCTTGTTGTTTCAATCAAATCACTAAAAGGTTTCTAGTAATGTACTCACTTGTGTTCCACACAGAATCCTCTTTTCAGACAAACGCTTTGTGACTTTTGTGAACTGATTTGTGGAGAGACTCCTGACTGGGTGTCACTGGCCACAAATTGATGAAGGGGTGTCAGTGGAGGAGGGGGATGAAGGTTGGAAAGTCCCGTCGAACTTCCAACGTTTGTCTGCTGAGCACGAACAATAAGCCCAGCTAGCCACAACTCACCAGGGAGCAGGAAGCTGGGGCGGTGACAGAGTATGGGAGAGTTCAGCAGGAGTCTGCAGCCCCTCCACAGTCGACCCCCTCACCTTCAGGAAGCACCAGCGAGCTCACACACGTGTTTTCGGCTGGTAGTGTGAGTACCCAGCGCTAGGAGCCTGGAGGAAACAGGTGCCCTCGGCTTCATTGTTTCCACAAAAGCACCAAGAAAAAAACTAAACTAAATCTGGAAAATGGCAGGACAGACCGGACTTAACAGAAGACGTGATTCATGGGCAGAAAAAGTACGTTAATGAGAGGAAGGAAGTCCAAGGAGGAAAGGCTGAAGGAGGAAGTGTGCAGGGTTTACGCTGCTGTAAGAGTTTGAAAATATGTGTAGTCTGTTCAGCACTTTGTAACCAGTTTCACATTAGCAATATTAGTTATCTTTTATTCCAGAGATGTTTAAGATAAGTTCACAATTTGTTTATACATCATACATAATATTACATACGTCAGAGTATGATATTAAATGAGACACTGAACACCAAAGCTCCAATTGATATAAAAATGATTTAATTTAAATTGTACAAAACCATCTTTGTCCAGCAAATGAACTCATACACATACAAATGTGATATTATTATTAATTATCCAATTGCTTACAGTCATCTCATTTAAATTTCTCATGTCAGAAAACAATACATCATTTAATTTCTATACTTTATACTCAGTACAAGACAACCAAGTCCTTTGCCTGCTCGGACTATAAAAGCAGATTTCACTGCATACTTTGTTTTTTTTAAGAACACGCAGGCCCCAGGCCTCAAGGTTAAGATAAATCTGAGTTAAATACACATTTAAGAAGAAGATTTCAGTAACTAAACACTGATTAAGTGCTTCTCCAGGCTTAAAACAAATGTTAGAATTTAATTAACTCTAGAAAAACCTCCAAAATTCACCACCTCTCCTTCATAACACCTGCTTTATCTTTCGATCACATACTCATACTTCTTCAAAATTCAGTGTACACTTCTTTCCATGTCTCGTTCCCTTCTTTCTATCCCTTCACAAACCTTCAAAAACACTTTTCTTAACATCATCTCCATCTCAGAAAAGCCACCCAAGATTTCTAATGAACCTTATAGATTCATACTAATAATTCTTAAGTGTGTTATGTTAGCTCCAAGCTCCAAACCTCATCTGACAATATGTTAACGCTAAAAGTTATTTGTAAATGCTCATCTCTTCCTCCAAATGGAATCTATTTTAACCTTTTACAAAATGTCCAAGCTGGTCATCTAAACAGTCTTAAAAGTTATAAATTACCACCTCATATTCAAACACCAGGTGCTAATAATTTAAAATTACTGACGTTAATTTATTCACCAAGTTTCACATTTTCTGACAGATTTAGATATTCAGGTATTATTCTGGTCATGATTAATGGGTCAAAGGTCAGACCTCTTCAGCAGGCCTGCAGAATAGGCTGGTAGGGCTCGGTCAGGACCTTGTAGCGGATCTTGGTGTTGGTGACGGCCCCGTGTTTCTGGCGCAGGTGAAGACGCAGCTGACTCTTGTGGCGGAAGTGAAGGTCACACTTCTCACACTGAAACACACGGGGTCAACAGATTAAACAAGCAGTGGCATGACGGGTGCAGTGATAAGGATAGTGTGTGATTTTTTGCATGTTACATTTGTGTGTTTCTGACTCACAGTGTACGGCTTCTCTCCGGTGTGAATGCGCAGATGGCTCTTCAGGGTCTGCAGGTGGCGGAAGCGGGTGCCACAGGTGTGGCAGGGGTAAGGTTTCTCCCCTGTGTGGATCAGAACGTGGGCCCTCAGATGGGCAACCTAACACCAGGAGTTTAAATGCGAAAGGTTAAATTCACTATGCAAGAAAACTGTACCTTGCTCTTACAAAATAATAGTTAGCAAGAGGATGTTTTTTGTTCTCTTATAGTTTTTTAAAAGTTTTGTCGTTTTGTTCTTTTTAATGAAATCATGAGTGACTTCTGAGCTTACTGAAGCCAAACATTTTTCTAAAATGGGTACATTCTGGATCAGGTGCTTCAAATGTCTTCAAATAACTCAATCTGACATTTATTACGCCTCACAGGCACCTGCAGGACTTTTTATGAGAACAAGAGGAAACATTATAATGTGTGCTCGCATGACTGACACCTGTTTTATGAGGGAGTGCGCCTTAAAATCCCCTCAGGCGCTGACGCACACACACAGAGTTAACCCTCACCTGAACAAATCGTGCGCCGCAGGTGTCACAGCGGTAAGGCTTCTCTCCTGAGTGAATGCGAGAGTGAGTCTTCAGGTTGGCCGGTCGGTTGAACTGGGCGCCACACACATTACAGCGGTACGGCTTGTCGCCTGCCAGGGCAAAGGTCAGCATCAGCATATATGGTTTTAAATAAAGAGAGGGAAAGAAAGAGAGTGGGAAAGAGATTATTTTATAGCCTCACCTGAGCAGACAGTCTTTGTTCCTTGAAGGTTGCCAGAATAACAGTAGGGCACATAGTAGTTCTCACGCTTGATTGCATGTTGGGCAGCTTCTGGATCAGTGGGGTGCAGGTTTGGGAAAATGGTGCAGGGTGAGACTAAGGAAGCAGACAAAATATAAACGTGATACAGTTTGAATGAGTACGCTATGTGTGAAAAATAAGATATTTAAGGCATGATGTGTTTAAAGGTAAAATGTCTGCAATATATGAAAGAGGTTTGGTTTGTACCTGTTCCCTCCTTGTGAGTGGAGGCACTGTTGGGTGATCCACAGAGGGGGGTGGCCCGAGGGGAGGGGCTCGGCCAGAACCCTCGTAGCAGGAGGCCTGCCCCTGTCTGATGAAGAAAGGTTCATGACTACATGTTTGCAAAAATTAATTTTATTTGCCCTCTCTCATCTCATAGTTCTCTATTATTCCAGTTTACCTATCAATCTGACCAGGCACTTCTCCAGACCACGCCTCTGTTGGTGCTCTGGGTGTCGAGCCCATCCTGTCAGCCATGGGTGATGTGCGACTTTGCGGTTCCTCCACTTCCTCTTCCTTCACCGTGGTGGCTGCACAGAGAGGGTTGAGGACGATGTACTTGTATTTTTTCCAATTGCAAGCCTTTGGATCCGGCGTGGCTTTGATATCACTCTGGAGAAATAAACAAAACCCAGTTAATTACTTCAATTTAAATGTAAAACAAAATTTCCCAGTGGTAATATAGACTCTTTTAGTACCATTTCGTGATAATTACTCTCTTAGGGCTTCTTGTTAACTTTAACTCTGCTTAATCTGCTTTAAACTCACTACAAGGTTTTTGTTGCAGGTGTTGGATTCTGCTGGAGAGTTTGGTTGGCAGCTGGAGCGGGCGGGGCTGTCTGGAGATGGAGTCGGGGAGCCCATGAGGGGCGACTCAGGCTCTCCTTTCGGCTCCTTTGACCTGGGCTGGCAGGTCGGGAAAGCCCCTGGCTTGAGAGAGCCCCCGACCTCTGCAGGGACCCTGCAGGAGAAACAGAGGAAGTGCTGTAATGAGCTAAACCTGTCAACAGACGCTGGCACACAAACCACAGCAGCAGCACTTGTGACAATCTGTAAACCCAAACCCAAAGTGATAAGCAAGTAGGAAACAGCCACAGAGCACTTTCTGCCACCTTCAGCTCATTTAATCATTTTCATTTGCGCACATAATTCTCCTACCTTGTTGCCACCACTGTTGGGCGTAATCTCTGGGGTCCTGGATTGGGCAGGTCCCCTCCTTTGGAGGCTACAGAGGCTACAGACACTCTGGAGTCCAGCTCCAGTTGAGGGTGTCTTGCACTCAGATTCTCCCTGCTGAAAAACAAAGAACCTGTCAACCACCCAAGTGAAAAACATGCAAGATTGCATATAAAAATCAATCAAATTTGAGTCACACTGTATTTTTTTATTCAAAGTGTTTTGAATTCATGTTTCAGTTTATGGCCCAGCAGTGTGCATGATATAATCTGTCCTGGCCTGACAACATATGTTCTTTCCAGTCCCTCACCAGTGCAGCTGCATGAAATCCCTGCAGGTATCGGCCACGTGGTCCATCTGCAGGTAGGCTGCAACAGTGAGTACACCGGGGACGATGCTCGGCGTCAGAGGGAGGCGGGAGGTGTACATGAAGTCGAGCAGCAGGGAGATGCTGGTTGGGTCTAAGGTGTCGGGGAGAGACACGGTCATGAGCTGCTCCCCGCTGCCACCACGCCCCTGAAGCAACACACGGCGGGAGTACAGCGAGTAGAAGAACCCACTGACAGGAGAGAGGGAAGGACAGAAATATTTAAGGTAAGATATTTTAATTTGAATCAATTGTAAGTGTTTTAAATAAGCGAGATAAGGCAGAAATGGTGGAGAGGGGATGGGAAGAAGAAGACAATGGATGCCCCAAGTGGAAAGCAGGAAAAAGTGAAGGGAAAAGCAGCACAAACTGATGACAGATGAAGACAAGGCAAAATTAGAAGGACAAAAAACAACTATGAGTCAACCAGAGAAGGAAATAGCATACAGAGGGATGTGTCATAAAAGGAAAAGAGAGGAAAATATTGTTCATTTCAACCAAACACATTAGCCAATTTCATCAGATAAAAACTCCTTTGAAAACTGCGCCAATCAGAGAAAACCTCAAGACTCCTCCATTGTAATAAGACTGCAGAGGGACTATTTTGTGTAGATGCATTGGCCTTTGCACCAACCTGCAGGCCACGAGCACAGCGCAGTGCGCCCGTAGGTGTACGTTGCCCACAACCAGGGTGGTGTCAGTCAGGATGTTGCGGTGCCGGAGTTCGTTCAGGTTCAGCAGCACGTCGTTGGAGTGGCGTGTGAACTCCTTCACGTATCCCTCAGCCGGGGGAGCAGCCCTCATCTCCTGCACTCTGTCCACCCGGTATCCTTCCAGTACTTCCATCATCTGGATCTGTAGAGAAGGCATTATCAATGAAACAAGCAAGCAACGCACATCATTTGAATCCACAATGCATGAAATGAAATTTTTAATGTTTGCACAACTGTGACCCACCTATGTGTAATTGATCAAATAAATAGACTGGAGTGTCCCAGACACAGACAGTCCCAGACAGTCTGTTAGGTGAGACCAGCTCCCTACTCGTACCTGCATGAGGAAAAAACAAGAAACATCCACTTAATACACTTGATCTTAAACATGAATACTTTACTATTCACATTATTGCAGACATCAAGGGAGTTGCAAATTGCAGCAAAGTAGTAATTACTAAGAGCTCATCAAGAGATTAAAATGTGAATAGATTTTTCAACCATTTTTAAGTCCTAATTTCAGTCACTGAAACAATTTAAATCAAGGATAATTATTAAGGATTAATTATAGAAATTATTAAATCATTAACATCTCCAGTCAATCCAAGCATGCAGTTATCAGAAAATCAATTTCCAACTCACCCCGACCAGCAGGGACGAGAACTAACGTGCACCGCGCTGACTTCAAACCCCTCGGCTCGGTGTTCAGTCTTCAGTCAAAGACGAGCATGGAGCAGGGCCTCACACACAGCCTCCACTGGCTCTGAACAGCACTGTAAGGGCAGGCTGAAGGGAGGGAGCTCTTTATAATGTCGTGCAGGAAGCCCCCATACAACCAGAGCTGCTCGTTTCCTCTTTCCTCAATGGCCCACGCGAACACTGGAAGCAACGCAGGAAAAGGCCCTGGCCCAGGCCCCGGGCTCCAAGTATTTTTAGTGGCCTATTAGTTTGTCTAAACCCCCATAGCTCTGAGCTAAGTAATGGCAGGAAAGCATAGTGTGTTTTTGTGCCACGTTGAAAATATATATATATGAGGACCCTTGGGGAGACGCCTGGCTATCCAGGGGCAAGTCAGAAAGCATCAGCCTTCCCCCACCAACGCTTTCCTCCTCTTCACCCCTCTCCAGGACAGAGGAAACTGTCTGAGAGGAAGCTGGAAGACCAACTTATTGTTGGATAAACAAGCTGTGCCCTCATCATCAAGGGAGTTTTTTTTATTATTCATACAAGTTTCACTCATATTTTGGTACATGATTTCTCAAGCTTTTTCTTAATTTCTCAGGATAATATTTAAATATTAGAAGGAGTGGTAGTCAAAGGGAAACTGTGTCATTGCTGAGTTGACCAGTTCAGGTAAACAGGCATTAATAAGTGCTCCACAACAGTGTCCGGAAGCTTCTGGCTTGCTGCCTGAGAGCAGAGGCGTTGTGTTATGAGGACCAAAAGGAAGGAAGCAAGACCAAATCGATGGTTCTAGATGGGAGACACCTTCTCCTGGTGGTGAAAAACAACCTTTACTCCGCCCTGACTGAGAGAAGTGCAGCCGACAGATGTGCAGGAACTGTCCTACACACCCACCCACCACACACACACACACACACACACACACACACACACACACACACACACACACACTTCTGAATGCATCCTGCAAAGCTGCTCAGAGACGTGGATGAAAACGCCTGCGCAGGACATCCGTCAATAATAAAGCGAGCAGGAGACAAGGGAGGAGAAATGGAGATGGGGGACAAGGGCTCAGAGGTCATGAATAACTAAAAAAACAAGCAGAAAGTTACCTCATTCTCAGGGCAGTTCCGGGTTCACAGAGAACCAGGCGCAGGACAGTTAATTGAGGCGAACTAAGTGAACTATGAACTGTATTTCCTTCACATCAAAGTATTTCACAGAAGGAGACGTTGAAAGAGGAGCAGAGAAATCTTCAAGGTTGACTTCTTGTAGATAAGCGCTTCTTGTACAAAAAGCGGGGATTGCAAGATAAAGAGAAGATTATTTTTATTTTCACTGACTGATTGATGTACTGCACCCAATTCAGATATACGGTGAAAGAAAAATATGGAGTTCCTTATCTAATTTTGAGCAACAACTTGTGTTTCTTTCTACAGTGTGTAGTTAATGGGAAAAACTGTATTCATTTATATGTTTGCCTTTTAGGTGTTAAGTCTATTGTATTGTAGAGAACAGTATCTACAGTAAAACAAGGTGACACTCCCATGCTTGGACCCAGGTATACCTACATGCAGGTCTAGTTTAATTTGAGCTGCAACTTGTAAAATAGTAAAATGTCTTTTATAGATAAGTTTTATCAAAAGCAAACGTGTCAAACGTGAAATAAAAAGCAGGCAACATGACCATGTTTGGATGTTAGTCCTTTGAAAATGTGAATCGGAAGTGAAGTGTTTGCATGGGGTGTATGGCTCGTGTGTGTGTCCTTGTGCTTTTATTTGTTTGGATGGAGGTTGGATCAATTGTGTGCTTTGTAAAAGAAGGGGGGAAAAAAGGAAAAACCATAAAGGAAAACAACGATTAAGAAAACAGAGAGGGAGATGTAGGTCTTGGCTACTTCCAGGCATTGTGAGAAGAACGGATGAGGGGGGCGGTTGAGGAAAAGTGAGAACATTACTAAACAGGTTCACCAATGGGCGGAAGCCATTGAGTCCATCCCGTTGGCAAGGCTTGGCAGCGCTCATAGTGACTTCCTGCACGTTACCCCGTCTGTCAGTGCCCATCAGTGACCCCACAACCCCATACTTGATAAAATGCAGAGCTGGTACTATTGACCATCAAACTGAACACTCTGATGAACATTTTCAACTGTCACTCCTCGTCAAACCGAACAAAGGCAGGGATTCCCCCTTGTTATGTGGTTTCCTGGTTGCCTGGACAGAACTATATTGTTCATCTGATAATGTATGGGCTGAGGCCATGCTTTGACTTCAAATCGGCCAGTTGGTGCCAAAGTGTTGATGGCCCCGGCAACAATAACAGATCTGCCTAAACTACCTCTTCCTGTCATAGCAGAGCACTCTGGACATATAAGGGCAAACAGCACAGAGCTACTGGAAGGAGGAGCAGGAGGAGGAAGCGGGGATATCCCAGGGAGCAGCCTCGGTTGTTTGTCCACTTATTGGCAGAGATAGACCGGGAAACAAAAAATAAATAATAAGGTTATAAAACCTTTCCTTTGAAGAAGGGCATTGGGGAAAGCAGTGGGCCTCCAACATGGTGCTGGGTGGGGTGGGAGGAAGAAGAAGAAGAAGAAGGAGAAAGAGGGTGGGGGGTAACAGGAGGGACAGTTGACCCAAATCTCATGAACTGTAAAATAACAAATCAAGTGCTTGACCTCCATGTTCACTGCTGCTTGCATGGTAATAAACAACTGCGTATGTAGAGACAACATACGCATTAAGACCAAACTCTGTGTGCTCAATGGAACGCTGCACATTTACAATCAAACCCAAAATAAAATAACCTTAAATATTAATACAGTAAACATAAATCAAACTTTGACAAAAGTTAGCTAATGCTAAATAAAAAATATAAAGCACATTATAAATTGGTACAGCTCAATTATCTTCAGTTTTCTGAGGTGGGCATCATAAAATGGAAACAGTCGAGAATAAACTGCTTTAATTCTATGCATTCATTTGGTAGCCAATTTTCACAGTTTGCCTATGTACATCATCTACTCTGCTATATGCACTTATTTGAACATAATATGACTTGTATTATTCTCAGGCTTTGACACAACCATTCACTTACATATTTCATGTTTTTGTTTTAATTATTTTTTGTTGTTTTTTTCTGATGTTATTTTTTTTCAGAAATCATATTTTATTTCAGCTGTATTTAGCTTTATTTTATCATAATATTTAGAATGGCAAATGTTTTTTTTTATCTTTAAAGTTTGAAATTGAGGTTAGTTGAGAGAGTATATTAAATTCAGCCCAAGAAAGCTTAAAAATCTGGGTTTCTTGTTTAGAAGTTTGCATTTAATTTATGGTTATTATGAGTATGGGACTTTCCTATAAAATCTTAATAGGCTAGTATTTATAATATGGTCTAGTTTTGTATTTTTATTTTCAAAAATGTATATGACAGACCCCCCACCTCTCTCTCTCTCTACACACACACACACAGCAGCTACAGCTACAGCTACGTCACACATCGGGAATGCAGTGAGGAGCTTCTGCTGCTGCTAAAGGCCTCGGCATCCGTCACAAAGTAGGTTAACGACGCTAAAGCTAAAAGAAAGTTATTTCGGGATAACTTTCACTCACCCGATAACGTTTAAATGGAGGCGTAGATTGTGTTTGTGTGGCTCATTTCAGGCGGTAGGTGTCGGTTATTTATTTCATTGTTTCCTCTTCGGTTGTGTTGGAAGTTAGCCTGGAGGCAAGGCACGAGCTTTGCTCGAGTTCAAAACAGGCTAGCAACAAGTAAACAAGCCTGTTATTGAAGTTAATTGATGCCAATTATCCTTCATTATGGGTTGTTATATTATTTAAGTGGTATGTTTTACACATATGTGACGCACAAAGGACCGATTTGGACGAACAACTGGGCAGTTAGTCTCTCTATTCATTCGTGAGAGCCGTTAATGTTGCTGAGCGGAACTAACGTTACCGTTAAAAACAAGAAATTATCGCTAATGTGTCGTCTCTATTTTGTTTTACCAATTGTATATTCTTGATTTGTAGATGAGACTGAAGGGAAGAGGAGAGTCACTGTAAAGGTACTGTAAAAGGTAGTACATGCTAATGTTGGAGTTACTGTTTTTACGGGTATAGTTGTTACCGTACTTCCTAACCCATATTGACTTAAGTCCTGTTGTCTTCCCGTTATTTTGTTAAATGTAACTAGCACATACCGCTACATTAAGCTGCATTGTGTCCAACCCATGTTAAGCTAACAGAGCCTCTTGCCTTCAAAATAAAAGCGTGAAATTGCCCAACTTGATACAAATCACAAGAACAGTGAGTAAATGGGGAAAACGTGAGTAAAGTTTGCATTTGGTATGGTTATATTAGCTGTACTTACTTTATTTTTGATCGGTTTTCTGTGTTCCTGAAACGATCAATATAGACATTTTATTTTGAATTTTAAGAACACCGGATGTCGTCTTTGTTTATTCCCGCGTGCTTGACTCTTGTGACTGTCATCAACTTTGACATTTCACGAGCTGCTACGCCTCCTTTGCGATCAGCAAGAGGGTCCAGTCGAGCTAATTAATGGACAAACTGACGAGCTTTGTGTTTTAAATCACATGAAAACCTCACAATTGGCTTTCAAACACAGTGATAAAACCGTTGAGATTAATTTCCTGGCCCAGCCATCCGCGGATTTGAGTGTGGTGCTCATCCGGATTCAGACAGGGGCTTAAATCAGGTCGATAGTGGAGGTGGTGGTCACTCTTTCCTCCACGTGGTCACTGGGTAATGTCAGTCAACTCCATGCTGATGCTGCATGTTGTTAATGGTAACTACAACAACCCCATGAATAGAAATGATAAAAGAATATAAGTCAAAAAGAAACCACAAGGCTTAAATGCCGTGTTCAAGTATTGTATTTCTGTATGTCTACATCATCCTCTCATCCATCATTATAATCCTCTTACCAACAAGGATTTATGATGGCCACACTCCACATACAATCAATCTGAGTGGGCTATTAATTTCTCCACTCTCAATACAGATTTGCTTTGGCTTGTCCCTGTGCTTGCAATCCATTTAGGCATTGTGTCGATCACACAGTGGATTTCCAGAAAGGTTATGACAGTACATGCTTAAGCCTGCTTCCTTTGTGCACGGAGTCTGAGAATTGATGATTCAACTATAATTTTTTATTAATCATTTACTCACTTACTTAGTCTAACCCCCAGTGGTATTCAATTTATAAAGAAAGATATATATATAGACAGAATGCGTGTAGTTCTTTGTATTTGTAGAGTTGTAAAGAGCAACATTTATTTGCTTGTTTTCCCACAATAAAGCCGTTAAAATGATGAATCCATTACCAAAAATTGTAAATCCTAACCCTTTTGCTTGCTTTCTTAAAGGATCTTATTTTCCTTGTTAGATCATTTGTGACACTTTCTATAAATGTCTGCAAGATATATCAATGTTTTTTAGATTTTTCCTTAAAGATCAGTTTCTTAATGAAGGCCCTCAGGTGCACGTCAGCGCTTTGTCGACTCAGCTGTGTGCTGCAGTGTTGTTATTTATCCCACAGAGAATACGTAATATATTGTTATGAGCCAGGTGTTCACGTGTATACAGACACATATCATTACACAACATTTCCTGCCCTGTTTTTGTCTCGGCTTCATTTGGAAATCAATGATACCAGTGTGTAAACACCCAAAGACAATAACCATTGTGGCGGGTAACAGGCGAGGGGTAACCACAGATTTGCACCTGTGTGTGTATCTGTGTACAAGATTGTGTGGAGAGCTTTTGCATGAGCGTTTGTCTCGAAGTGCACAAACACACACTCGCACACGTTTTAGGGCAATGTGCGAGCCTGATGGAAATCCCCGAGCCTTTTAGAATGGCTGCTCTCTTCCTGCTCCTCAACTAGAAGCCTATTGTTCAATCTGTGTGTCCCTGTTGCCATAGGAAACAAAGTCTGAAGCATCCCATAGTTTCCATTGGTTACCAATGACATAAATACACATAACAGCCACAGCTGTGCTCATACAAATTATGGATAAAAGCTAAAAGCATAATGTTCACTGAACTGATATCAGGCAGAGCAAAGTCAATATTGTGTGGCACTGATTTGTATTGTACTTGAGAACAATATAAATATACAATATAAACTTTATTAATACAACAACATGACAGAAACATTTTCCTTTCTCTCTTTGATCCCAGACGCCTGCCATGTCCGGTCCCACCTGGCTTCCACCGAGGACTCTGGATAGCCCAGAGCGAGCCGTCCCCCAGATGTCCCACTCTGCCGGGTCAGCAATCTACCGAGCCCCCAACAAGAAGGGGATGTCCGACTTCCGGCCAAAATATGGCCCCTATGACCAGAACGGAGGAGGAGGAGGAGGAGGAGGGATGGCCAACAGGTACATGGCTACTGGACCCACAGGTAAGAAGACCACAAGTCAGGGGGGTGGCGGTCATGTAAAAGAAAAAATATACTTTTTGGGTCTTGGAAAATTGTTTTTTGATATCTGTAACCTCTCTCTAACCTAAAGGTGGGCCCATTCACCATTCGTCTAGCGATCACTATTACTCCCCTCCCCACGGTCCCAAAGAGGACCGCAACTGGAGCCCTCACATGGACAGCTACGAGCTGATGGTGGGTGCATTTTTCTGTAGCTCTGCTGATAATTAAAAAACATCTTTGAGTTGTTTTACATGCCTACATTTGGACCTCCAGCTTTAATAATCTCTAAGCTGACACCTTCCAAACATTGGATGGATCACAGGAAAAGAGATGACAATATCGAAGAGTTTAACCCTTGTGATGTTTTGATTAATATACACAGTCCTTATATGCTAACATGTTTCTTATGCTGTTCTGTTGCTAGCACCGTGGTCCTGAAAAGCCAGCGAGCTATCACTCCAAAATCGATGCTGATATTGACTCCCTCACCAGTATGCTCGCTGACCTGGACAGCCACCCACAGGACTCCAGCACACAAGTAGGATGATACACTTTATTAAAACTAAATGGAAAAATCTTCTTGACAAATTGCATATGCACATAGTTGACATTTTTATCACAAATTGTGCCATTAATTTTATACATTTTCTGACTCCCCACAGCTGTACGATAATGTGCCTTACAACAAATACCTCTCAGGGGAACACTACAAGCCTGCGCACCAGAGCGCAGCCCCTCCTCAGGGTCGGCCATCCATGGGCTACCCCCCTCATCCCCAGAGCCAATACCATCCAGCGCCCCCCTACCCCAGCGAGCACCAGTCACCTCAGTACTCCCACCAGCAGGACTACTACTCCTCCTCTTCAACCCCTAAGCCCTACCCTCAGCCCGTCCCAGCCTCCTACACCACTGCCTCAACTCCCACCGGGCCCAGGTTCAGCGTCCAGGTCAAGACAGCGCAGCCTGTCACCTACTCTCAGACAGGGAGGCAGGCCGAACAGGCCTACACCCCACCCCCTCCTCGCCAGCACGTGTCACGCCCCCCTCCCCAGACTCAGACAAGTCAGCAGGGCTGGTACCCTCAACATCCCAGCTCACAAGCTCAGGAGATGCACTCTGAGGCGGGGTATAAGGGGAGCGGCTCAGGATCTGGAGGAAGAGTTAACCAGGTTCCAATGTCCAAGAGAGGGATGGAAAATAATCAAACAGGGTCAGGGGCTGCACAGAGTCCTGCTTATCAGTCCAGCAAGGTGAGGACACATATCTACATCGCTAGCCTGAGCTACATCTGAGCTTCTGGATACTAGGGCCAGTATGATACCTGCGTTTTGGTACCTGTACTAAATAATACTTGTTTTCCATACCTGAAACATGCTTTTCTACAAAACCCTGTTTTTATTTAACAGAAGAAGCCAAACATTTCAAATATTCTATGTATAAACACTAGCAGCCATACAATAATATAAATAAAACAATCAGAAATTGAAAGTGAATTAAATCATATCTGATGAAAGACTAAGTAAACAACATTGGATGTAAACTTTGGTACAGTTTTTGATTCTCAGTGCTACTGACACATTTCAGTCGGCCCCAAAAAAGTCAAGGTTCGATATCCAGCCCCTAAATCTCATAAATATTAAATTAACTTTCCATTTGAAAGAGTTAATTATGAAAGGGAGGATTTCTGGTCTTTTGGTTTTTCCAGATTCATGTATGATTCATGTATCCTCGTTTCTTCCAGCAGGGGTTGGGAACAGCCCGGCCTGAGGAAGAGTTGGATCGACTCACCAAGAAGTTGGTATATGATATGAACCACCCCCCTTCAGAGGACTATTTTGGTACAGTAGCCTCATTACATTGATGACTGACACCGCAAAACTTGACTTCTGGCATTTAAAGTAAAACAAACTCTGATATCCAACATTTTGTCTTTCAGGTCGCTGTGCCCGCTGTGGTGACAATGTTGTCGGTGACGGCAGTGGCTGCATCGCCATGGAGCAGGTGTTCCACGTGGAGTGTTTCACATGCATCACCTGCCACGGCCGTCTCCGAGGGCAACCCTTCTATGCCCTCGACAAGAAGAGTTACTGTGAGAGCTGTTACATTGTAAGTAAAGGAACAGCGGTGCAGCACAGGTCTAATTTTATCCTATTTACAGTCTTTGTGGTTGGGATGACTAAGTGTTTATTCCCATGTGTGTCTGCTACAACCTCTTATCCACTAAAAGCACCCAGATTAATATTTCTATATTTCCTGGTTTATTGTACTTTGCTCTGTCATTCCTACTCTGATCCACACACCTGTTTCTGCTTTTCTTGTCAGAGTACATTAGAGCGCTGTTCAAAGTGCTCCAAGCCCATCCTGGACCGGATCCTGCGGGCCATGGGAAGGGCCTACCATCCTCGCTGTTTCACGTGTGTGGTTTGTAACTGCTGCTTGGACGGGGTGCCCTTCACCGTGGATGCAACCTCTCAGATACACTGCATAGATGACTTTCATAGGTATAACGACGTTCATACACTATGCTTAACAATGTAACATGACAGGCATGTCCACTAACTGTAAATTCTGATGCCTCCCTGACAGGAAGTATGCACCTCGCTGCTCTGTTTGTGGTGAACCCATCATGCCTGAACAGGGCCAGGAAGAGACAGTCAGGATAGTAGCTCTGGACCGCAGCTTCCATGTCAACTGTTACATCTGTGAGGTGAGGAAGGATTATAGAACACAAAAAGTTAAGATCTTATCTTAAAATACCAGAAACATCAGGACCTGTTGTTGATTTGAAAGAACTTTATTTGACAGCGTTGAGAGTAAGCATACCTTTTTTAAGAGTTTTATTTGAGTATGCACACATTTGGCTTTGGTTGAAGAATAAAGGACTGAAAAAACACAAATGTGCAATTTGTTTTCTAAAGGTTATTGTTTTAACATATGTAGAAGGAGATCAGTTGGTTAATCCAGTTTAATGAGCCAAAACGGTCACATTTTATCAGTCAGTCTTCATTACTGCACTTAACCATAGACCTTTGACACTTTGAACTTTGCACAGCTGAATTATAGGGTCTCTATAGCTTTTTTAAACTATTTAGGTTGATAGAAAAGTTAATAAGACTAATCTACGCAAAATGTCTGCAAAAATCCTACATTTGCCTGGAAAATGTAGGATGAAATTACCATATTACCATTTTCTCTATAGTAAAAATGTGCCCAAACTTTGCTGGATTTGTTACATTTTCATATATATTTATGGGTCCATGTGAGAGTGTTAAGTTGAACTCACTGAAGTGTCTGTTTTCATCAGGAATGCGGTCTCCTGCTGTCCTCCGAAGGGGAGGGTCGAGGCTGTTACCCGCTGGACGGCCACATCTTGTGTAAGAGCTGCAGCGCTCGCCGCATCCAGGACCTCTCGGCCAAAATCTCCACTGACTGCTAACAAACCTCTTGCGTCTGCTCCACCTCTCCCAGCCCTCTCACGAATCCACAGACAGTAAACGTATTACACATTATTGACAGGAAATGTCCCTGCTTTGTTCAGGACTTGTGAGCTACTTTTTCTTTTTCTTTTTTTTCTTGGTTGCTCTGATTATGAGTTGATATAAACTTTGCTACAGCTCCCTCTGTTGGTATACAGCTACAGTTTCATTTGCAGAGGGACATTTTTCTGTGTTACTGATTAATATGAATGATCTGATGGAGCAACCACCGAACTCGTTTTCTTTCATTCAAAAGTCCTACTTCATTTTCTTTGATTTTTGGTACACAGCTGCCCCATTTTTCATATTTAGTTCAGTATTACTATGACAGTGGCCTGACCTGCAGGCAGCTTGGGCTCCACTTACCATTTATTTACACCGGTACTGCTCAACTGTTAGCTTGCACATTATTATCACTGTCAAAGACAATGAGAGTATGGAAGGAAATCATAGATTTAGACCTGAAAATTAGGGTTTTCTTTGCAGAGAAGCGGTGTAAATGATAATTAGGGTGACGGCTTCTCTAAATCCATCTAAACAATGCGACCTGTACATTTGTAAAACTCTAAACGTCAAAGTGCAGAATTGCCTCAAAACAAGCACATAATGCAATAACTGTGACTGTACATACCAGGCTGGTTTGGTTTGATAATGAAACTGTTCCCAACTGTTTTGGAAAGCATGTAGCCTTGTAGTGCAGAGAAGTAGCCTCATAGCACCAGAAATGTAGACAAAAGGAACGTGTAGTTAACTTTACAACCCAGATGTTTTTTACTTTTAGCTTTTATTAAAGTACAATATTTGCTAGAACAAATCTCTCAAACATTACATTATCATGTTGTTTAGTTATTAAACTGAAGCTCATAACAGGATTTTTGCCATTTAAAAAAAAAAAAAAAAAAAGAAATCATCCAGATTAACATTTTTGAATGTCTACAAAAAAACCCAATCTTGCTTTGGTTTGTTTAACATTTGTTGTTGGTTGATACTTGACTGTTACATTGAAGATGATGGTGCAATGAAGTCAAATGCTTTCTTCTGTCTAAGGAAAACAGGGTGTTGAAAACATCCCACTGTGTGAAGCTTGAGCCTCTTGTGAAGAGTTTGTGCCATTTGGGAAAAGGTATGAAACTGAAATTATACTCCATTTAAAAGTACATTGGGTAAATTAATGTACTTGACAAATACTGTTGCGTACTGTTAGTTCTTTACATTAGATTAAATAAAAGTGGAATTTAATGTGATGTATTTTTACCCCAAAAATTGATTGTAACTTTGGAATACAACTCTTACTCTTCACTTGCGGATTAGATTTTTGTTCATCCTTGCACTCATGTGGGCCAAGTTGTCATTCTCTGAGACTTTGGAGCTACAGTATTTGTTATGATTGTGTTTAACCTCTGTCTCTCCGTCCTGATTTTGTATTTGTGTAACTTAAAGGGCTAGAAATTTGAAAGCCTTACCTCAAGGATGTCATTCAGTTTCATAATCCTTTTTTTGAAACTGGCTTTGTCTGTGAAATCAGCTTTTTATTTTTTTGTGACAACTTGATACTAAAACGGTTCAGATTTGCATTTTTTTTACACTCGTTAATTTATCTCATGATGTGTATTCTGTATTAATCTGCTTTTTATCATGGTCATCATTTCATTCATGCTCATATGTGTCATTTTTAAACTCCTGACCCATGCCAACTCTTGTGTCCTTGAATCACATCATTTTGTTTCTATTACAAAGTCATCCATTTTCCTCTTTACTGTGTGTTCAGTTTGAAACGCTGTGAATTGGAGCTTGTAGATCAAAGCTGGTACTGCAGCACTGACGAATTCACTCTGAGAAGAAGGAGGCCATTTTGTACCGAATTAACAGGTTGTTGTAGTAGAAGTGGCAGTTAGTTACATTCATAGGAGAGCATGTGAACACATGGGTGGATGTTCTCCTAATGCAGGTTGTAGTAACATAATTGATTATTAAAATGTCAGCAAGTCCATTGGTGTGTTAGTCACTTTTTATACAAACATCGCATGTTCAAAACTTAAAGAGCCACTCCACCGATTCTTAAAAATAACCCTGATGATCATAGTGATGTCATCAGGGTTATTCCGGCTTGGGCTTGGAGGCGACTCATTTTGAGCAAAAAGCCTGCGTTAAAACTTGGGGCGTGGAGTTTGAAAGACATTGGCTTTCACCAGGCAGAAAGGGTCTGACAAAATATGCAGTTGTGTTGCATTATGGGACATGTAGGATCAGACAGACCCAGCTGCTTCAATTTTAAAGATTCTTATTTAAATGTATCTCTTGTAAATCTCCAGACTTTCCGGAAGTGCAACACTAAATCACTGGAATACCCCTTTTAAGACACACAAAAAGAGAAATCAGGATATCGCTTGACAAACTTTTACTTTTCTTTTAAATCAGAAAGAATTATTTTACACACTGTGTACATCCCTGCAAATCTAAAACATACAACCTTATTACTGTTTACAACTGCCAAAACACCTGTATGTTTAGCATCTTGCAGTAAATGATCCAAATAAAACAAAAATGCTCCAGCTTGAACATTTCTCGTCTTGTGTTAACACGAGGTGAACGTCTTCCAGAAGAAGCTGCGGCAGCCTGCCTTGCGCTCTCTTTGGGAGAGGGGAAGATGTCGCCGCATCACCTCCTCCCTGACTCCCACCTCCTCCTCCGGCTCAGGGAGCATCTCGTCTCCTCTCGCCGCCATCAGTTCAGACACAAACTTCAGCAACAGCAAGTGAGTGAGATCCTAAAGGAGGGCAGCAAAGGAAACGAATGGCAACTAAAAAAGCACTTTAGACACGACTTGCAAGTTTAGAGTTGTTCTCCATGAAAGAAGCCAGCTGTTAAACACCACATCTCAACTCCTGTTAGGCATGTCCCTAATTTTGTGATGTTAAATATAAGATTCACTCACCTTGTCGTTTGCGAGGTCTGTCCTCAGTGTTTCTGTCGGCATGTCTCTGCGTGGAGCACCGCTGACCTGCGCCAGCAGCACAGAGGAAAACAAAGCCACAAGAAGTACCTGCACCTGAGAGCGAAGCATCTCCACCTCAAACTGCAAACACAAGAATCCAACTCTTATATTCCCTGATTATCTTTTCAACACTGATGATGTGCAATGCTGCAAAAGTCCAAAATATACCAAACTAATCAGAAAGGTGGTGGAAGAGCTGAATGTTATCACTGTTTGAGTAGGACGTGTTGAGCTGATAAATACGCCTCTTCATCTTCAAATCCTCCTCATCCTCAAGCCAACAAAGGGATGTGATTGGTGGAGAAGAATGGCGGTGAGGGGGGCGAGGAGGTGTGTGGACAGGATAAGGTCATCATCGGCCATGAGGACATGGACAGAACTGCTCCTGTAAAATCTGACTTCTGGGTTGGTTAGTACTCATAACTAACTAATGTGAAACATTAGATGCAAATGTTAGAAGTTAATGGTAACGTGACTTTACGTCTGCCAATTCGCTACACCAGCTTTGTACTGTAGGTGTCCTGAACTCAACATGAGGCCTTCATGCTGTGCAGTGTTGTTAATGACACAATGTGACTCAAATGTTAATGAGGCAGCCTGGAGTCCAACACCCCTCCACCCTTTACGCCGTCTCTTTGAGTCAGAGGAAAATAAACACGCAGAACGTCTAAATGTCAGGCGGCAAACATGCCACTTGATGTAGGTGTTTTGTTTGGGCATGAATGAGGACATAATCGCAGTGTTTGCTCAAGAGGCGAAGGTTTTTCCGTTAAGCATTATCACCTTTAATCTTGTCTGAAAAGAAAATTTGGCAATAATCTATAGTTTGACCACCTCAAAACATGATGTCAAAAGAATGGGAAGGTCACGGGCTCCACCAAGCCACCCTTAGTTCAGTGGTTCTCAACCTGAGGTTCTGGACCACCCAGGAGGTCACAAGATCAATCTGAGGGGTCGCGAGACAGTTAAAGAGGAACTTCACCAGTTTTACACATCAGAGTCTGTTTGCAGGTCTTGAGGGGTACGATTGCTTTGTGTAAAAAGTTGTATAAAGCGTTTTGTGGCTCCTGCCCCTGCCTCTCCCATCATTTAATGTTTAACGCAACACAATATTGGGGAAATTAGTTACAAAATGAGTCAAGTTGGATGTAATTTTGTTGAAATTATACCATCAAGAACTAGCATTGTGAAAATTAAAAATAAATCCAAGTTTAATTTTGCCCAAATGCGACAAACGTCTTGCTCACTACATCGACTAAAGACCATCAAGGCTTCATCACATTTTGACTGACGTGTTCGCTTGATTAGCATTACCTGTTCCTCCCCCTGTCAAAAATGTACTTGTCCTAATCAGTTGTGCTAACCTGAGTGTTTATTTATCATTCCCACATTAATCAGATTAATTAAAACTTTTATTCTGCTCCACATGTTTCCCTCCAGTCATGCGTCCTCAGTTAGAGAACCACTGACCTTTTGTCCACCACAGGACTCTCACTGATAAGTCTGATTACTCAGTCTTTAATCATGACTTGACTTGACTTGAAGTAACATTTTCCGAGTGGTGAGGATGTCGTGACCGCAGGCGTCCAGCTGTGCTGGCCTGGACAAAGCAGAGGGGTCCAACAGCGTGACAATCACGCAGATCACACCTCCATACCTCCACACCTGCTGCTACATGATATAAAATAGTGTCAGCACTTTGTCAGGGTTAATTAAACATCTTCTCCTATGGCTAATCAAGCAGCAATTCCTCCTGCTGATTCTTTATGCTGTCGTTAATTTTGGAATTTCATTCTATATTTTAAGCTGGTGAGTCAAACATTTCTATTCCCATCTGAACAGACTAATCAGGCACACATTTCTCTGCCAAGTCATATTTACTGACACTACACTCTGTTTTAAAAGACAAGCTCTCTCAGTTTGATAGAATTTCACTTCACAGTTTCATGCAGATACAAGAGAAAGATCGACAGAGAGTTTGGCTCTAATTAGATGACAAAGTGAGATTATCTAGGCTATTCTTTGCCTTTTTCTTTCAGTTCTCAGTTTGTCTTGTGTTTAGTAATGTTCATATGATTTTCACTTGGATGCACTGTATTCACACCCAACTGTTAAACTGAGCAACAGCCAAGTCAATGTTATCTGTATGTGAGGAAAGCTGCTCAATAAAAATCTATTAGGAAAAAAAAAAGAGATCCAGCCAATTTGTTTGGGTGTTTGTGAAACTGAAAAACTGAGATTTATCAGGTCTGCTGGATCAATGAGTTAAATAATTACAACTACATGACTTGTAATAGTATGTCCAACCTTTTGAAGGTGGCATGAATATCAGTTTTGTAATTTTTTAGCATCAGTTGGATGTAAGGATTATTAGTATTTCACAGTGAACCAAATACTAATAATCCTCAAACATTGATATATAGCAAAGTAATTTATCAAATAAATATGTAGTGCATTAAAAAATATACAATATTTCCCTCCAAAATCTAGTGGAGTAGAAGTAGAAAGCAGCATAAAATGGAAATACTCAAGTAAAGTACATCAGAGTTGATGTTCACAGTTTTTACATCAGTGACAACAATACGCGCTCTGTCCACTGGGTGTCACTGTAAGATCGCATTTTTATTCAGACCCTCAAACGCAACAGTGTACACAAATGCCTCATGAAATATCCGTGTGAGTAAGTTACTTTGACGTTAATTACAAGCTAACTGTGCTAACTAGCTACCTGTGTTTATGACGACGAAGGCCAAGTAAACGGAGCTCTGTGCTAATTAGCTTCTCAATTAACAGGTGAGTCAGTCAAAATGGCGACCTTTCCGAAGGTAAACACGAGTGACAGCTCTCAAATCGAGACATATACAACAACTGAGTCTACATTCGCTCTTGAAAAATGAAAATATTTTTCTGTATTTTGTGTGGGTGAGTTTCAAAGTGAAAGGTAAAAGCGTGGTTTAAGTGTTAGCCTCATGCAAAGACTTATGATATGTGTTTGTTTCAGTGTGGCGTTGCTGCTCGGGTTACCTTTCTGCATTACAAGTCCAGTGCCGACAGGTAAGATAATAAATAAAGCTAAAACACATAACAGTACCCAGGAGTGTGGGAGGACCAGTGGACTCTGGAGTGGATATTACTTCAGCCATGCTAATAAAATGATGTTCTTTAAATAAAATGTAAAGAGCTTTATATTTCAGGACTATTAAATATCCTCTCACAGGGGAAATACAATACAGTATGAATACAGTTTGACATGGTGCAGTGTGGAATGAGATACAGCAAATACTGTGTTTAATAATTTAATAAGTGTTATTTTATTGCATTACATTATCTAATAAAAGCAGGAGTTCCTCACAAAATGTTCTTTTTTTTTACCATGTGCATGTATATAGGGCATGGTGATATGGCTGAAATTAATACAATATTACTAATAATATTTTCATAATATCAAACGTGACTGTACAATATGGCAATTTTACACATGAAGTAATCAAATACTGTATATGTTTAAAGCAATGGATTGTGTCCCACTGCTATGCATTAACATCACACCAGTGACTCATGGAAACAGATGCAAAACAACAAAATTATTGATTTATTTAGTTTATTGATGATGATATAATAATGGTACAATTCCACCAAAAATGAAATGTTAGCCCAGCCCTACTGCATGTATATTTCAGTGTAATGATGACGCTGAAACATCTGGATGATCTAATCTCAGTTTAATGCATTTTCAAATTCAGTGAACCCTTTACATAATACATGTTGTTTTCTAATTGGTTGTGAATTGACGCTATTATTTATAATATTTCCAGGAACGTTTCAGACCAAATGCCTTGAGCGTCACTTTTGGCTTTCTGTCAAGTCCAGCTTCCTCGGCCTGATGATCCGTTTTGACTTTGAAGGTATGTTTCTCTGTCCTCCTTGAGAAAATGCGCACCAGAGAAGTTCTTCATAGATGGAAATCCAAGACGTACTTATTGATGATCTTTTGCTGTAAACCACCAGACCAGTATGGACTCCACCTCTTGTCTGATCGGGAGGCCACTCTCTGTGGTTACACTGTCTTAATCAATGATGCCGGAGACCTGGTGTTTCGTGCCTCCTTCCTGGCCTGTCATGTCCACAGCAAGGTTGAATTCTTTCTATATTTTTTGTGCTTTTGATATGTTGCATTCTTAACAACACACCACCTCTGTATGTCTCCCCTGCAGAGCGGCGCAGACTATCACCTGCGAATTTGGTTTGTGACCCAGCAGGCGGATGGGAAGGTGGCGGCGTATCCCTTCCAGCTCCACTGCTCACTGTGGGGGCAGTGGAGCACCAGAGAGATCGTCTGTGAGGAAAACTACATGGAGGTGAGTTACTTACCCGCATAGTTACACGAGGAGCTTGACTGGCAGCCATTTTTGTAGTCCAGTGGATTATATTTGCTCTCGATCTGAAGAGGAAATTTAATAAAGGATGGATTTGTTAAGATTAAGATTAGTTAGGATGTCTCCCTAAAGAGTATGTACTGTTAAAAAAATGAAAAAGCTGCTGTATTGGAAAAAAAAAAAAGATTCAGCCTTTCTGACTGTTGATGAGTTAAGATGCAACATTATTTTGAAAAGTTGGTTGATATATCGGTTTGTTTTGTAATTATGGTCATTCAGAGTTTTCTTTCTTCTTCTTTTTTGTATCCACTTGGAATAAATATAGTATCTTGTGAACACTATTTTTAAAAGATGATGGTGTAGTATCTATGGTGATCAATAAGTCACATGGCTGAATGATGATAAGGAAACTGGAAACAACCTCAAACACCATTTTTGTCTTAATTTGAAGGGTTCACTTTTCCAAACATGTGCTGGGGCTGAGAGAAGATTTGGGCATTTTTAAAGGTATATCAAGCCTTGTCTTTTCCTCTGTAGGTGTCCATCCAGCAGCCTATCCTGCCCATTACATCCAAAAATGAGAAGACGGTTAGTAAATGAGATTTATTTGTTTTAAAGACTTTGCATTTATCGTCATAATGCAGAATTCCTAATATACGTTTTTAGCCGATGTTTTGCTGTATGGCTTCATAAATGATGCTCCTTCATGTCAAATAAGTTGATCAGACACATCTTTGTCACGGAGCAGGGAGCTGATGAGGCAGACATGGCCGTGATGTTCCACAGAGATGAGCAGCCGCCAGAGGAGGCAAGGGTCTTGTCCCTGATGGAGGCTGCTGCTCTGGGCTACCACATCTCGCTGCGTGGCTCACGCCTCACCCTCCGCTGTCCCTACTCCTCCCCTCTCTCATACTTTGTCAAGGTACTCAGAGACGATGTTGCTTACTGAGGATTACGCCTGCATCGTTCAGTTATTTAATGGATGCTGTGTGTGGGTGTTTCTGGTTTTTTTTTTCCAGGAGAGCGGAGTGGATTTAGAGATTGTCAGAGCAAACGTCCTGTACCGACTCCAGAGCAACTTCCTGGCTGTTGACACCACTGTTGCCTGTTCTCTAAGTCAGTACAGTTTATCAGTATTACATTATCTGAAAAATGTGAAATACTAAAGTGAAATGTCTCTTTCCTCTCCTCCTTTCTCCCCCAGATGAGACTACAGCAGATGGGTCTGACCTGATGTGGACTGTCCCTTATGTTCTGTCTCCGTTAGTCCACGGTCAGTTCAGGGACCGAGGCATCAGGATCGGAGTGAACGGCCCGGCTCCAAGTGAGTCTGAAAATAAAGAGAGGGGATTCAAGATCGGCCTGCAGGAGGGGAGAGTGGAGGTCAGGATTCCTTTAGGAGCACGTGGTGGACACATTAAGGTATAACTGAGGGATAACAAAATGATTTAAAAGATTATTTTTTTAAATATTTGCTACCTTTTACCTCTTCAGACCTCAACACATTTTTAAAATGAAACAGCCTGAGAAAGAAAAGTTACTGTTTGGTTGAACCGCTCATTACAGCTGGTCGCAAGTAGACAATGCTTCATTTTAAGGGGTCACAAGCCAAAAAGGTTGGGACACACTGCTATAGGATATGTGAATATACATTTTAAACACAGCCAGGACATTTATCTGGGGTGGTGTGCACAGACACAGTGGCTCCAGATCTGCTGAGAGTTTAACTGTTTTATTGTAATGTTTTGTCTGCATGTTTAATGTTCTTTCTGCATGGATGAATGACATAAAGTGCATTTGTTGCTACCAGTCTACAACGTAAAATATAGAAAGAAAGAAATAGAAATCAATTATACAGCTGCAAATGCAAAATAACTGTTTGCAAAATGTGGGTTTCACCTCTCCGTACGTCGGCTGTGGTTCTTCCAGAGCGGTGTTGTGAGGGGACGCTACAGCCGGTCCATGTCCGTGGATCTGCTCTTCGTGAGGCAGTGGGAGGACGAGCGCTGGCCTCTCACACAGCATCGCTCCTTCAGGCTCCTTAAGACGCCTCTCATCCCACAAATCCCAGTCTTCACCAACAGTAAGGCTTTCTTAGGCCATGTTAACTTGTTTATTTGTGCATGTTTAATAGATAAAAAGAACAAAAGAATAGAAGATTGTGCTGTAGAGCCGGGTGATAAATTGGTACCCTTTAACAGAAGGAGGGAAGATGTGCCTAAATATTGACTTAAAGCTGCACTTCTCCCTCCTGTAAAAGTGGAACACATCAGTGTCATTATTTTACATGTGATTTTCCATCATTTCACAGAATACTTTTAAAGCCTTTAGGTTTCCAGTGTGTTGAATTTACTGCCATCGCTGACCTCTCTCTCCCTCTGCAGACACAGTCCCATCTGAGGGATTGTTCTCCGTCACTTTAGGCCTCTTTGCGGCTGATGTTTCCCTCCAGAAGGTGACAGTCGATGGTGGCGGCAGCCTTTTAACCTGGACCCGGAGCCACCAAATGCAGAGCGACACAGACCTCATTGTGTCCAGGCTCTCCCACTCCAATGGAAGCCACTCCTACCGGCTTCGTTTCCCGTCGTCACACCCAAAAATAATCCCAGAGGTGAGATTGAGTGAGCAGTTTTTATTATGTGTGGAGGGTCAAAAATATCTGAAACAACCTGCTGTCTAATCCCAGTATATAGGTGGTGGCTATGAGACGTACAGCCTCTCTTTCACCTTTACTCTTAACATCTTACCCAACGGAGAGGTGTTTTACCATCAAGCCACTATAGAGCACAGTGTTGAATACACAGGTGAGTATTTTGAGTTTCTTATCAACCATTGATTCAGACCAGTTGGTGCAGTTTGCATGTTTTACACCCATAACTACAACATGTATTGTTCACATTACTGCCATTTTCTAATGCGTACCATGTATGTTTTTTGGATTAATTTCATATAACAATCATACATTTCCAAGATTTTAAATGTTCAAATTTTTGTTGCTATTGGTGCATCTGAAAAAAAAGTCTTCCAGGTTGGTGTGTTCAAGTGATGGTGGAAAGCTCAGACGTAAGACTTAATGTTCACACTGATTTCTCAACAAACAGTGTGCTTTAGAAAATGGTAATATAATGCTGTTTGTGGTTAATGGGTATGAATGGCGGAGCTACAACAGTAAGATATTGTGGCTACACCATGCAGCTGTGTGACGCATACATTAGCAGATGAAATCAATGCAAACTCAACCAAATGTCAACCAAACTCCTCTCTTAAAACCTGAATATCAGCCTCACTAACATGATGCCCCTGATGACTCCATGTCTGTCCTGGTGCAGCTCCAGGTTCCCCAAAGCTGGAGGGGAAGTGCACAGCGAGCAGCCTGCTGGTGCTGCTGCACCACGGGGCCCAGGCCGAGCTGCAGTGGGAGCTCTTCCTCGGAGCCCGGAAGCTGGACTGGGAGCTGGTGGAGATGGGTGGGTTCGTGGTGGAGGGGGAGGAGGACTACTTGACTGTGGAGATCCCCTCCTACAGCCCTGGGATGAACTACGGGGTGATCAGTCATTTGTTCATTTTTACCTGATGAACATTTTTTTTTCAGTGTATTTTTCAGTCTCGCAGAAAGACCGTTAGCACATAGTTACGTTTTAACTTAATTTGGTTTTCCATTTACTCCACTAATGCCTAATCTCCATCTTACTGAATTTGATACAAGGATACCATCTGTGAGAGCAATTCGGTAAATTAACTCAAAGTAAATTAAGAATTAGAGACACTCCTCGGGCTTAGGCACTTAAAACCGTCTTAATGCAGAGAGAGGATTTAACACGTCATGGATACTGATAAAACAAGCGCCTGTTTCTAACCATCAGTGCTTCTGAAATTAGATCTACGGTGTTTGTGCTTGTTTACAGTGTAATTCATACTGCTGCTGTGATGATTTCTTCTTCCTTCTGCCAACGTCTTTTCCCATGCAGGAGCTGACATTGCAGGGTCTCGTCTCTGGAGTGGAAGCGTCTGTTGTGGATGCAGAGTCTCTGAAAGTGGAGGACAGTCTTGTCCATAAATGCACCTTTCCTGTCAGAGAACTACTAGGTTACACACAACAAGCTCAAACTGAAGCATAAAAAGTTACTTTTCTTTTTTAGAGTTTTAGTTTATAACAACCTTGACACTCGCAGTGTTTCTCTGACAGTGTGTTTGCCAGAAGGGAGGATGGTGGTTGTAGTCGACACCACCCACACCATCCCCCCCACTCAGCCCAACCGAACCACCCTATTGGACCCCACCTGTGTTCCCATGGAGACAGACAGTGCCAGAGCCCTGTTCAGCTTCAGCCTGGACTCCTGTGGGACAACTGTAACTGTGAGATACTTGACTTGTTTGACATTCACACAGAAGATTTGCGTTCTGGCCTCTTTTCTGATCTCCTCATATTTCCTCAGACTGAGGGAAATGTCCTCGTTTACGAAAACCAGATCAGTTACCCTCAAGACTTTCTGCCTTTGGATGATCCTCTCATACACAGAGATTCTCCGTACAGGTGAGAAACGTACATACTGAACTCCATCTGTCTTTAAACCAGACGATGTTGACGACCAGACGTGTTGATATAAGTCTTGTCTGTTACAGGCTGACAGTTCAGTGTCGCTACCCAGCAAACGATAGTAGAACTCTTACTATCCAACACCCTTTGAACTCCTTTGTGGACCTTTCAGCCGTCAAGCCAGTCAAACGCACACGCAGGGAAGCTGCAAACACAGGTGTGTGTCTGTGTGTATTTAAAAAAGTTGATCTGCGACTGATATTTAATATCAATTATGTAAATGTATGATTATTTTTTTTGTCCCACTCCAATCAGGTCAAAGAAAATGGAGGGTGAATTTGGAGGGACGGCAAAACCTTCATCTAGGTACTGAAACTTTATTTGAACTGTATTTAAATAATTGTTAACTCTTTGCTAAATGTTCTGCACTAATACCTCAATCTACTTTGTATTGAAACTAAATTGGGGGGACTCATGTTATGGAGATTAATTATGTCAAAGATAATTTATATATTTTTCTGTCATATAAGTTGGCGTAAGGAACACGATGTTTAACCTCTTGTCTCCTCAGTGTGGATCACGTGGTCGCTCGTCTCCTCGCTGCTGCTACTGATGCTCTGCACATGGGTTTATGCAAACTTGACCTGTAAATTAAATAAATGAATGCTATTTTATTTTACATATTTTGTTGTGAATTATTTTATGCATTTATCCTGACAAGATATGAGAAATGAAATGAAACGAAAAGGTGTTGTTCCATTTTGTAAACATGCAATCCATCCTATGATTTTGTTAAATTATTAATTCAAGACTAATAAACACTGGCATTGTCTAGTGTCCTAGTTCAAGGGCCCTGGTATTAAACACAATGGATAGGAGCCGTCGTTAATGTCATTTGTTGCACCTGTGCATTCCTGTTAAGTCAAACATCTGCTGTGAAAAGGCTCCACTGATTGAATACAGCTTTGATGGCTAATGAGCTGCACATGTGGCTGTAACGCCTGAGTGGACTTATAAAAGGTGGTGCAGGAGACAGCACCACATGGTGCCAATTTGGCCAAGATATACCAAGCTAGTGGTTCACTTTAGCTTGTGTTGGTTAGCAGGTGTAGTTTGCTAGCAGCTAGGCTAGCTTTAGACACTGCCAACACATCATTGACTATGGCTTTTGGGTTTTGCATTGGGTAAGGTGCTTTAAGGATAATTTACAAGCTGTTAGTTGACATTGGTGCACCTGTATATTTATATATATGCTTTGTCTTACAGCGTGACCTTGCTCCTGTCTGTGTGGAGAATTGCAGAATGTGACAACATCCCCGATGGTATGATTTTTTTTTTTTTTTTTTTTTTTAAATGTTTGCTTCAAGGCCTACAATAATAGTTTTGAACTGTTTTGATACACGTTGCCTGTTCATGCAGGAGTTTTTCACATGGAGTGTCGTGATCGTTACTTCATGATAGCTGTTGATCTCTCCTTCACTGGGAATGAACTTCGCTTTGATGCTGTTGGTAAGTCCTGCACAGCTTCATCACATATGTAGCACTGAAATTAAGCATCTAATCAAAGTCTAGCCTGAAAATGAAGCTGGTTTAACGGGTGCATATTTGGTCTAATAACTAATGTGATTTGTATTCCAGATGAGACAGGCGTGTACCCCATCACTAAGCAGTATGCAGCGAAGTGTGGCTACAGTGTCGGCGTCCTCCCTCTACTGGGCCACATAGAGCTCCGAGCCTCTTACTTCAGCTGTCACGCAGACAACAATGTATGTACAAATGGCATATAAAACTGTAGTGACTAGGTGTGGCATCCAATCATTTTCTACTGGGTCTTTCAGGATGACGAAGTGTTCACATTCAACTTCAACCTGATTGCGACACATGAAGGAAAGGAGGTCACCTATGCCTTGAACAAGACCTGTTCTCCCTCTCTCCCCTGGTCTCCCAGAGAGGTTACATGCGAAACCAACTACATGGAAGTGAGCTCGGGTACATCTTATAATAAATTCGGGCAATCGTTGCCAATGTTCTCTAATCCTGATTTCTCTGTAGGTGTCTGTGACGAGTGAAGTCACCTGTCCATCGGAAACGAAACAAGACTGGAATGCCCTCAAACCTGTACGTTTCAACTTCAGTACTGGTGAATATTGCTGAGGTTAATGTCGTGTGTGTGTGTGTGTCTAGAATTTAAAAATAAGTGAGTAGTCAAGCTAAATATTTTTCCCTTCTAGGCCTACGAATCAGCCACTTCAGATTGGCAGGTGATGTTGCACAGAGATGGGGAGCAGCTGCTGCCCATGAACCTTAATGAAGCTCGTAAGCAGGGTTATGAGTTTGACTTGACAGATGGAAGGCTGGTGTTTCGTACACCGTATGGACAACCTGACTCACTCAGCACTGAGGTAAACTTGGTGCAAGAGCAGTTAAGGGTTATCATGTCAGGAAGTGTTGTTACATACAGTACACACAATTTTTGGTTTGGCATAAACTGGTTTTGACTCTCTCCAGGTGAACGGTGTTCCAGTAGAGGTGGTCCATGCGACTCTGTTCTCTAGACAAGGCTGGGTTGTCCTCATGGTCGACCTGGTGGCTGCTTGTTCCACGCGTCAGTACTACAATCTCTACTTTCCTGTAGTTTCTCTTTCATGGCAACTGCGTAAAGCTGTAATATTGGTGTAATCTTCAACAGATGAAGGATCATATGATAGTAGCGGCTACATGGTGTGGGAGACTCCAGAGGTGCTGTACCCCAGTCTTGACAGCACAAAACTCAACATCGGACTCGATGGTGAACTTGTGGAGCAGCAAGTGGCAGAGGAGAGAGGCTACATTGTGGAGAAGCACAACACCACAGTCCAGATTAGCATCCCCTATAATGCTGAAGGAGGATACAGGAAGGTCAGAAGACACTATGTGACAGTAATATGTAGTCTTTGCTGTCAAAATAGCGATCAAATTGAGATGCATAAATGATGTACTACAATGTATTTGGTGAATTTGTTTAATGTAACAACACATTATGGTATTCACTTAGGCTTTACATGTTAAACCTTATGGTATTCCTTCACAAATGACTTTTACAGAGCTTTGTGTCTGGCGACCTCTACGAGATCTATGTCTTTGATCTCTACTTGGAGCAAATCTCAGAGGAGGATCATGTTGACACCAGACTTCGCTTTCACAGGACACTGGTCACGCCTCTGCTGCCACGCCCTGTTTTTACTGAAAACAGTAAGTCTTCTGACAAGAGAATTGTTAAGTTGATGCAACCATAATCTGAATGGCTTTTTGTTTCAGCAACAGTTCTTGAGGAGCGCACGTTCACGGTCTACCTCGGAGATGTCCCTGAAGACGTCGAGTTGGCTGCTGTTCATCTGAATGGACAAGAATTTACTTTTCCATTTACAAATGCAAGCAGCCACACCATCACACAAGTTGTTCATCCAAACAACACTCATGGCTACACTCTGAAGGTGGCTTTTAATGACTCTGTAGTCACACAGAAGGTAAAGGGCCTCTTTGAATTATTTGTCCAGTGGCATCTTCAGATGTCAAACTGAATATACATGGAAACTTCATCCTGCTTGGCTCAATCAGAATTTGTATTGTTTCCTAGTTCTCTAAAGAAGATGCAGCGATGCAGCACAGGCTGGACATCAACTACACGCTGACAGTTGTGCCTGAAAACGAGCCTTATTACCACCTGGCATCCGTCATGGCATTAACAGATGTCTGTAAGTCACAAACCTTATTTTGTAGACTTGGTCATTCCTACTTCTGCATGAAGCAGAGTAACCCCAGTGTCTTGTATCTGACAGCTCCTCCGGCTTTTGATGCCATCTGTTCAGAGTCTGGGATCAGCTTCAAACTGGACCACCGGCCTTTTGACTACCTGTGGGAGATCGGTATCAGCTCTGACCCGCTGACATCAGAGCTGGCAGCCCAGCGCGGCTACATCATGAGCAATGATAGCCAGAGTCTGCTGCTGGAAGTGCCGCTCTTCACTCCTGGCTACGAGTACAAGGTGAGATGAGGAAAATGACTTACTGGATGCATCACCGCTTGTGTTTAATGTGCCAGAGTTGTTTTGAACATGGAGATCAATGACTAACTGCATGTGTTTTTACAGGACGTTACTTTGAAGGGCTTCTCTGGCACTTTTGAGATCCTTGTGTGGGATCGTGAAACATCAGAGGTCCAGAGTTCAACTGTCAAGACTTGTCCGTTCTCTACTACTGAACTCATTAGTAAGTACTGATTTTTTGCTGTATGGGTGGTTTTGGGGATTTTTGCATGTAGATGACACGAGTTTAAAATGCTGTCTCTAGTGTGTTCGACTGATGGGAGGATGACTGTGGTGGTTGACTTGTCTCTGGCCATCGCAAGTGGAGCAGCCCCTGCTAGAACAAACCTTGTAGACAAATACTGTGGACCCAAAGAGGCAGACGGCACCAGGGCTCTCTTCTCTTTTCCCCTCAACAGCTGTGGCTCTACAGTCAAGGTACTGCTGCTTACTAATGTATCTCTTTTATACAGTTACACTCATTCCACAAAATATATCTATGCCTTTTTGTCTCCAGCTCAGCAAGAATTATGTGACCTATGAAAATGAGATTTTCTTCAGCAACATGTTGCATGCTCTGAAAAATCCAGCAGACTCCAGCATTGGTATTGACAGGTATGTCTTCAACCCCAACTATTTTGGCTACTTACCCCTCCCTCAACTATCTAGAAATGCAAACGTGTCCCTCTTGTCTTGCAGGGTGACGATGCAGTGCACATATCCTCTGGATGGACTGCATCGCCTCTTCTCGGTGTACAGGTTTGAGTCTGACACAGCTGGCGTCGGCCGTATCGTGCATTCTGTGAACTCCACTGAAGGTAGGCGGTTTTACTGGTTCATCCCCACAAACCACATCGGTCAACGTCACGTTTGACAATTTGTTTGGTCTCGTACTCTAGGTCTACAGAGTCCCACCATCCAGCCAGTTACTGCACTTCAAATGCCACTGCCCGCTACCAGACGTAACAGACCTGGTTACCACCCTCATGCACAGCACATCAAAGTATTCAGCTTTCTAAAGAATATCAAAGAGAGGTTAGTTGCTTATTTGAAATTGGTGAAATGAGGTGTGTGTGTGGTGGTTTTTTTATTTTAAATCTTAAATTCTCTTTGCAGGAGCCAGAGGATCATCACAAGCTAAAGTGACCCCATATCTTGGATTGTAATTGTGTAAATTTTTATTTTTTTAAACAAAGCTAAATAAATTTGTCTTAAATACTCTTGACTTGTCATTGAGGCTTAAATGCTACATGAACAAGGACACTTCCTTGTGACTAGGAAGTAGCTCATCAACCAAGTGGTGCAAGTTCATATTTGTACTCCAGCACATGTGAGCCTGTCTTACCAACTTTTAGCGGTGCTGCACACTTCTAAATGCAGAGTAGGTCCTTGAGCTGCTAGGTTGAACCTAGCCTGAGGGCAACATTTCTATCCAATTTCAGACAAATAACTAACTGATTTAAGGGAAACAAAGTCACACAGGAACCAATTTTAGTCTTTACAGGTCTTGAGTACTACATATAAAATGTATTAATCTTGTGGCTCCAGAGGGAGCTGTGCAAAATCATATTGCCTCAAATGATACTTCAGTGTCTGACTAAGTGTCTCCATATTGCTAGCGAGGAAATCTAGTGTTCTGGAAGTGAACGTCAAGTTACTGCATGAGCCATGGATATATTCATGAATGTACAAGTTCGCGTTATTTGCCCTACAAGTTGGTGCACAGCTATGTAAAGTTCATCCTGTTGCATAAACTTCACCGAATCAACAATAAAACAAAGTTGTGAGGTTCCATTTTAATATGGAAGTAAATCAGTTTGTTACCAGGTTGTGAAATTTAAGTCACTGAAATTCTAGTGCTGAACTCTTGCATTGAAATTTTGTATCTAAATTGTTTGCCTCTAAATTCAACTCTAAGTCTCAAACATTGAATATACTCATTCAAATGGGATACCAAGGATAAGCAGTTGTCTCAACAACATCCAGCCAATCAAGCTATGCTCTATTGGTCATCTGAGACAATGCTAAAATTACAGGAAGGCATCTAACCAAACTAGTTTGCCAGATGAAGCTTTCCATTTGTGCCCAAAAAGTTCAGGGCTTCAAACTCAACACAGCCTTTCATGGCACCACCACACCTTGCTGATAGTTGTCTCGTGTGTAATACAAGTCCAAGAAGCCTGTTTTTAAAAATGTACCTGACCTGTATTTCAAGTGTTTTCAAAATCCCTAAACCACAATGGAAAATCATACATCTTTAAATGTAATGTACTACCTTTTACTTAAATGTCAGCAACCTTCTAGGACTCACATGTTAGCAGATACATACAGCATGTACAGTTGCTGTGAGGTGGTGCTGACCACTGCACCACATAGTAATGTTGGTACAAGTATCCACTGGAAGTCTGCATATTTTAAGACATTTATTGATTCACAGTTAAATACACAATGGTCAGTCCTTCAAAATATGGAGATTCTTTGGCTTGTGAAGTTCCATCTCCTGTGAAGAGAATTAAACATTTAGGAACAGACATCTTACTGTCAAATTTCACCAGGTTTTAATTAAGTACCTACCTTTCTTAGAAATATTCTTTAGAAAGCTGTGCCTGTGCTGCATCTTCTTTAGAGAACTAGGAAACAATACAAATTCTGATTGAGCCAAGCAGGATGAAGTTTCCATGTATATTCAGTTTGACATCTGAAGATGCCACTGGACAAATAATTCAAAGAGGCCCTTTACCTTCTGTGTGACTACAGAGTCATTAAAAGCCACCTTCAGAGTGTAGCCATGAGTGTTGTTTGGATGAACAACTTGTGTGATGGTGTGGCTGCTTGCATTTGTAAATGGAAAAGTAAATTCTTGTCCATTCAGATGAACAGCAGCCAACTCGACGTCTTCAGGGACATCTCCGAGGTAGACCGTGAACGTGCGCTCCTCAAGAACTGTTGCTGAAACAAAAAGCCATTCAGATTATGGTTGCATCAACTTAACAATTCTCTTGTCAGAAGACTTACTGTTTTCAGTAAAAACAGGGCGTGGCAGCAGAGGCGTGACCAGTGTCCTGTGAAAGCGAAGTCTGGTGTCAACATGATCCTCCTCTGAGATTTGCTCCAAGTAGAGATCAAAGACATAGATCTCGTAGAGGTCGCCAGACACAAAGCTCTGTAAAATACAGTTAGTCCGGGAGAACTGTCAAGTACGACTGAATCCATTTAATAATTTGGCTTGCAAGTGTGCTACTGGATCAAAAATGACCGCCTCATGAAAAATGATATCCCTGATGTTTGAGGAGCCTGAATGCGTCTAATGCTGCAGATTGTTTCTAACTGTCACATCACACGTCCGTGTCTTCTGACCTTCCTGTATCCTCCTTCAGCATTATAGGGGATGCTAATCTGGACTGTGGTGTTGTGCTTCTCCACAATGTAGCTTCTCTCCTCTGCAACTGGCTGCTCCACAAGTTCCCCTTTGACTCCGATGTTGAGCCGTGTGTCATGTAGACCAGACACCAGCGGGTGCAGCACCTCAGGAGTCTCCCACATCATGTAGCCGCTACCATATGATCCTTCATCTGTTGAAGATTACACCAATATTACAGCTTTACGCAGTTGCCATGAAAGAGAAACTACAGGAAAGTAGAGATTGTAGTATTGACGCGTGGAACAAGCAGCCACCAGGTCGACCACGAGGACAACCCAGCCTTGTCTGGAGAACAGAGTCGCATGGACCACCTCTACTGGAACACCGTTCACCTGGAGAGAGAGAGACTCAAAATCAAAACCTGCTTTGGACTAAACACTTTACAAGACACGCATGGCAGGCATTTGTGCAAGATAATTAAAGATTAATAATTAAATGATTTGGGAATTTCAAATACCATGGACAAGACACACTAAATTCTGCATCAGGTGGTTTACCTCAGTGCTGAGTGAGTCAGGTTGTCCATACGGTGTACGAAACACCAGCCTTCCATCTGTCAAGTCAAACTCATAACGCTGCTTACGAGCTTCATTAAGGTTCATGGGCAGCAGCTCCTGCTCCACCCTCTGGAACATCACCTGCCAATCTGAGGTGGCATAGGCCTGGAAAGAGAATTAAAATGCACAACAGCAGTTATTGTACTGCATATGCTTATTTGATTGCATGCTATGGTATTCCAGCCACAGGTGACAAGTTCCACACATTTCCCAGAAGGCAACGTCAACATACAGTTCGGACAACAGCATCCCAGTCGATTTTCTCTGTCTCAGTTGGACAGGCCACGTCACTCATCACAGACACCTACAGAGAAATCGGGGTTAGCGAGCATCTGAAATAGTCTTTAGTGAAATGTTACGATGAAATTAAGCTCACTTCCATGTAGTTGGCTTCACATGTAACCTCTCTGGGAGACCAGCGGAGAGAGGGAGAACAGGTCTTGTTCAAGGCATAGGTGACCTCCTTTCCTTCATGTGTCGCAATCAGGTTGAAGTTGAATGTGAACACTTCGTCATCCTGAAAGACCCAGTAGAAAATGATTGGATGCCACACCTAGTCACTACAGTTTTATATGCCATTTGTACATACTGTCTTGTCTGCGTGACAGCTGAAGTAAGAGGCTCTGAGCTCCATATGGTCAGGTAGAGGGCGAATGCTGACACTGTAGCCACACTTCGCTGCATACTGCTTAGTGATGGGGTACACGCCTGTCTCGTCTGGAAGACAAATCACATTAGATTTGTGTGCTCCAACACTGTTCTTGCATTCTTCAGCCAGTAAAATACTTTGGGTTTAAACTAAAATATAGCTTAAGTTGAAACAGGACAGGTCAGTCTTAAGAAAGTGCATGCTCTTGAGATACAGTGGCTCTTCAACCCCATTTCTTTAGAGACCACACTCTGTGATTTCGCCATCTTCCTAAATGCCAATCAGTGTAATCAGAAACTGGTTGGAAATGAAACTGCAATATTCTTAGTCCCATATGGCACATAGTTTCTGACCCCTGTTGTGGTCAGTAGTGAAGCTGTGCAGGACTTACCAACAGCCTCAAAATGAGGTTCACCCCCAGTGAAGGAGACATCAACAGCTATCATGAAGTAACGATCACGACACTCCATGTGAAAAACTCCTGTATAAACAAACAAGTTCAGATCTTAATATATATACTAATGACAACAGGCATGTATTTAAGCAGAGAATTAATTTTTTTTTTTGGGGATGTTGTCACATTTTGCAGTTGCCCACACAGACAGGAGCAAGGTCACGCTGTAAGACAAAGCATATATAAATATACAGGTGCACTAATGTCAATAACAGCTTGTAAATTATCCTCAAAGCACCTTCCCCAACGAAAAACCCAAAAGCCATAGTCAATGATGTGTTGGCAGTGTCTAAAGCTAGCCTAGCTGCTAGCAAACTACACATGCTAACCAACACAAGCTAAAATGAACCACTAGCTTGGTATATCTTTGCCAAACTGGCACCATGTGGTGGTGTCTCCTGCACCAGCTTTTCTAAGTCCATTTCTTCACCTGCCAACCAGAGGCACTCAGGCGTTACAGCTACATGTGTACAGCTCATTAGCAATCAAAGCCACCTGTGAATCAGTTGCAGCTGATGAGGTTGGAGTTGCCTTTCTTTCAACCTCATGGGTAAAGAAATGGACCATAAAAGTTGGTTTAGCAGATGACACCACATGGTGCTAGTTTGGCCAGGATACACCAAGCAAGTGGTTCACTTTAGCTTGTGTTGGTTAGCAGGTGTAGTTTGCTAGCAGCTAGGTTAGCTTTAGACACTGCCAACACATCATTGGCTATGGCTTTTGGGTTTTGCTTTGGGTAAGCTGTTTTAGTGGCTATTTACAGGCTATTAACTTTTATTTGTGCTGACATTTTTGCATGCCTTTTGTCTTACAGTGTGGCTTTGCTCCTGTCTGTGTGGTCAGCTGCAAAATGTGCTGGTGTTCCCAGTGGTAATTAAAATATTAGCTCATTGACCTGCAATAATCAATAGGATATCCATGTTTTGACCTGTAACTTGTTTGTGCATGCAGGAGTTCTTCACATGGAGTGTCATGATCGTTACTTCATGATAGCTGTTAATCTCTCCTTCACTGGGGAGGACCTTCGCTTTGAGGCTGTTGGTAGGTCCTGCACAACTTTATCATGCTGTTATGTAAATGCTTCTGGGCCATCACTATCTAAAACAGGCTAACATGTTATTGAAGTATTCTAGGAATTTTATCTTACCATATTCCATGTAATTCCAGTGAGTGGCGCCCTTTCAATTCAGCATCTAATCAATGAAATCAATCAAATTTTCTACTCGGTTCAGTTGTGTCTCTGCTCTCAATGTGATTTCCAAGAACAGGTTTGGAGTAACTATTGAACTGCTTTACTAATGCCATATTTCTCTTCCAGATGGGACAGGTGTGTATCCCATCACTAAGCAGTATGCAGCAAAGTGTGGCTACAGTGTCGGCGTCCTCCCTCTACTGGGCCACATAGAGCTCGGAGCCTCTTACTTCAGCTGTCAGGCAGACAACAAAGTATGTACACATGGTATATAAAACTGGTTTTGATCATTTATCCACACAAACCGTGAGATTGGCTGTTGCCTCCCTTCAGGAACAAAACTCTACAGCGCTCAGTAGTTGCAATTCTGACGCCCTTGTGAGTTTTTATATGGCATCTTTCAGGATGACCAAGTGTTCACGTTCAACTTCAACCTGATTGCGACGCATGAAGGAAAGGAGGTCACCTATGCCTTGAACAAGACCTGTTCTCCCTCTCTCCCCTGGTCTCCCAGAGAGGTTACGTGTGAAACAAACTACATGGAAGTGAGCTCAGGTACATCTTGGATTATTCTTATGGAATAGTTTCAGATGTTGACTAATTATGATTTCTTTCCAGGTTTCTGTGAAAAGTGAAGTCACCTGTCCATCTGTGACAAAGATGGATGACTGGAATGCCCTCAAACCTGTACATTTTCTAATCACTATCGAATTAATTTCTCACTTTGTGCTCAAGTGCCACTTTTTACAAGACTTAAAATCTATTTCCAGGCACATAACTCCACCGCTTCAGATTGGCAGGTGATGTTTCAGAGAGGGGAGGAGCACTTGCTGCCCATGAACCTCTCTGAAGCTCGTAAGCAGGGTTATGAGTTTGACTTGATGGATGGAAGGCTGGTATTTCGTACACCATATGGACAACCTGACTCATTCAGTACTGAGGTAAACCACCTGATGCAGAATGTATGTTTTGTAAAGCGTTTAGTCAAAAGCAGGTTTTGATTTTGAGTCTCTCTCTCTCCAGGTGAACGGTGTTCCAGTAGAGGTGGTCCATGCGACTCTGTTCTCCAGACAAAGCTGGGTTGTCCTCGTGGTCGACCTGGTGGCTGCTTGTTCCACGCGTCAGTACTACAATCTCTACTTTCCTGTGGTTAACATTTTACTTGACAAGTAACAGTTGAAGTTGCAATATTTAGTCTTTTCAACAGATGAAGGATCATATGATGGTAGCGGCTACATGGTGTGGGAGACTCCAGAGGTGCTGTACCCCAGTCTTGACAGCACAAAACTCAATATCGGACTCAATGGTGAACTTGTGGAGCAGCCGGTTGCAGAGGAGAGAGGCTACATTGTGGAGAAGCACAACGGCACAGTCCAGATCAGCATCCCCTATAATGCTGAAGGAGGATACAGGAAGGTCAGAAGACACGAACCTAAAAGATATCTTGCAGAGTAGATGCACACTAGGCTTGGTAGCCTAAATTAACCGATCGTCTGATCCATTCATGGTCCACAAATTTAGGACAATAAAACATGCCCAGGTTGACTTGCCAAATGTGGTGGTTTTGTCGTGCAGTTTGACATGTTATCATGATTTTTAATGTTCTTTTGTAGAACAGCCAATGTGCAATATGTGGGCCAATAAGTATATGGTGCAGCATAATTATTTAACATTAAAGAAACTTATTTAAATTTAAGTATTCCTTAACAAACTGCATGTGTCTGTTGCAGAGCTTTGTGACCAGCGATCTCTGAGTTTTACGTCTTTCTTCTCTACTTTGAACAAATCCTGGTGGATGAGGATGGTGTAGAGACCAGGCTCACAGTTCACAGGACACTGGTCACTCCCCTGCTGCCACGCCCTGTTTTCACTGAAAACCAAACAGTTCTTGAGGAGCGCACGTTCACGGTCTACCTCGGAGATGTCCCTGAAGATGTCGAGTTGGCCGCTGTTCATCTGAATGGACAAGAATTTACTTTTCCATTTGCAAATACGAGCAGCCACACATCACAAAAGTTGTTCATCCAAACAACACTGATGGCTACACTCTGAATGTGGCTTTTGATGACCCTGTCACTGTACAGCAGGTTAAAGGTATTTTTGATGTAGACCAACTTCTGGCCTTTTCTCCTCGCATCTGTCTGAGCTCAGTCATTATTGTATTTGTCTCCTAGTTATCTAAAGAAGATGCAGTTCTCCGGTATAGGCTGGTCATCAACTACACACTGACTGTTCTGCCTGAAAATGAGCCTTATTACCACCTGGCATCTATTGAGGCATTGTTCACAGATGTCTGTAAGTCATTACATTTTAAAAATGTAAAAAAAGTAATTGGTTAGTATTAGCAGTGAGCAGAGTAACCCCAGTGTCTTGTATCTGACAGCTCCTCCAGACTTTGATGCCGTCTGTTCCGAGTCTGGGATCAGCTTCAAACTGGACCACCGGCCTTTTGACTACCTGTGGGAGATCCGTATCGGCTTGGACCCGCTGACATCAGAGCTGGCAGCCCAGCGCGGCTACATCATGAGCAATGATAGCCAGAGTCTGCTGCTGGAAGTGCCGCTCTTCACTCTTGGCTACGAGTACAAGGTGAGATGAGGAAAATTACTTACTGGAAGCATGTTTAATGTGCCAGAGTTGTTTTGAACATGGAGATCAATGACTAACTGCATGTGTTTTTACAGGACGTTACTTTGAAGGGCTTCTTTGGCACTTTTGAGATCCTTGTGTGGGATCGTGAAACATCAGAGGTCCAGAGTTCAACTGTCAAGACTTGTCCGTTCTCTACTACTGAACTCATTAGTAAGTACTGATTTTTTGCTGTATGGGTGGTTTTGGGGATTTTTGCATGTAGATGACACGAGTTTAAAATGCTGTCTCTAGTGTGTTCGACTGATGGGAGGATGACTGTGGTGGTTGACTTGTCTCTGGCCATCCCAAGTGGAGCAGCCCCTGCTAGAACAAACCTTGTAGACAAATACTGTGGACCCAAAGAGGCAGACGGCACCAGGGCTCTCTTCTCTTTTCCCCTCAACAGCTGTGGCTCTACAGCCACGGTACTGCTGCTGCTTACTAATGTAAAACTATCCTTGACACTGGTAGCAGACTTTGAATTATTAGTTACTAATCTGAATGTCATGTAAATTTGCACCCCCTCCCCTGCAGCTTGGCGAGGAAAAATGTGACCTATCAAAATGAGATTTTCTACAGCAAGAAGTACCTCAATATGAAGGCAGTTTCTGATGATGCTACTGAGAGGTATGCATCTCCTCCCCCTATAAGCAGTACAACATTTAAAATATGGCTTATAACACTTGTGTTGTAATGTTCTTATACCTGCATATAACTACATTATAGTAACAATTTTCCTATGAAGAGATTTTATATTACAAATGTTATCTATTTATACACCAGCCCCCACACCAGGAGTTATAGTTGAAAAATACATTAAACGCTTATATCTACCTACAGCTACATTAGTGTTGAACCATTTTATACTGATTTATAAATGCTAAATTGTTGCAGAATTATTTGCCCCTGCGTCAGCTACCAATTTTCTAAATGCTATACAGTATTTCTTCAAGTGGTCGTCTCGTCTTACAGGGTGATAATGCAGTGCACATATCCTCTGGTTGGTCTCCATCGCCTCTTCTCAGTCTACAGGTTTGAGTCCGACACAGCTGGCGTCGGCAGCATTATCCACAATACGCAGTCCACAGCAGGTACAGCAGTTTGTTCACCTGCTGGCCGATGACCAGTTTTCTCTCATCGTGCTGGATTTTGAGCATTTCTGCTCTTTGTGCACTGTAGGTCTGCAGAGTCCACCCACCTGCTCGCTACGTCAAAGTTTCTGGGTTTCAACATTTTCTCCGTGGAATGGGAGAAGGTGAGAACTTGGAACATTTTTAAAATCCATATCTACGAGGTCAAAGTCTCACTTTACTAAATTTTTGTTTTGACTTCACAGGAGCGGAAGGAACTTGGCAAGTTAAGTTAAAGTAGATGCTGCCCAAATTTGAAGGAAGTATCATTTTTAAACGGAGAATTTAGAGTTTAATAAAGCGATTTCTTAAAGTGCTGTATTTTGTGTCCGTTTAGAGACCCAGAAAGTTGTTAAACACTAATGTGGAGACGACAAACTGTCTGTTAGGGTTGACAGGCTCGTTAGTGACTTTACGTTAAGATTTGTACATATTAAAGGTGGTAAATGAGGATAGACCTGTTATTGCACCAAATGTCAAAGGCAAGGAAGAAGTAAAACCTGAAATGCCAGGTTACAAGTACAGTTATAGGTATAGTCTTTTACTTTCAATCATTTTGACAATTTTGAGGTTTGACCTGTTGGTTGGACAAACGAGCACTGTAAAGGTGTTACTTTGGTTTGTGAAAATTGGTGAGAAAATGCCGTCACAATTACCCAGAGTCCGAACGATCAAATCGATTAATGGAGAAAATAATCAACAGATGAATCCATAATGAAAATAATTGGTTGCAATAAGATACAACAGTAAAATCCTGCATTTTAAATGAATGCATGAGGATTAATCTAATGATAGTAGGCTATAACAGCCACAGGGGTTTTCTGCATTGAGTACGTTTTACCTTTAATGCTAATTTCATAACATACTTTTACTTACGTAACCTTTTCAATACAGGACTTTTTACTGAGTATTTTTACAGCATTATACTTAAGGAAAGGATCTGAATACTTCCTCCATTGAATGCAGGACATATCAGGAAGCTATTTGCACCAAGTTGAAAGTTGCATCAAATAAAAACATGATATAAAGCTGACTTAGTGTTGTGTATATTTAAAGAATCGATAATCTTTCGGTTTCGTTAATGCCAACCAGCCAAATAAACGGGGTCTCTAAGACAAACAGCAGGGGGCGCTAGGTAGCTGCTAGTGTAGACGTATGTTTGACTTTTACTTTCTTTTGACACCAATACGTGAGGCAGCTAACACCAGATGCCACTTTTTGACTCTATTCGAGCTACACAGTTGGACAGAGAAGTCAACCATGAACAGCTACAGTGAAGGACACTGTTTCGTGAGTTTTCTGTCACTTCCGTTCTCTAGTCCCACATTTTACTTTGACGCCAAAAGTTGTAAACAAAGCAGAACCTGCACGTTATTTGGTTTTTTTATTGTCATCAGCCTCCATATCCCCCTTGTTTCTCCTCAAACAGGGATCCAGGCAGCCAACCATGCCTCCTTTCTCCAACAGGACCCTGCACCACCCCTCTTTCCTGCCTCTGTACATGGCTGCTGCACACCCTCACGCGGACTGCAACAACCAGCCAGGTGAGAGTCCGTTTCACCAACATCCGTTTCAAAGCTTCACCCAGCTGTGCGACCTCACTGACGACTCGCGGTCTTCCCTCCAGTCCATCCCATCGCCCCAGCAGAGCTTTTCTACTCTGATCCCACCATGAGCAGCGGGAGGAGGATCCCCAACAGAGTGCGTGAGATGAGGGTGAGTGTGTGTGTGTGTGTGTGTGTGTGCACAGTGCTACATTAAAAACCAGTTGCCATGGATACCCTTTATACAGTCATTCATACCCCAACAACCATGGGATTTACTGCCTGGGTGGCAGAATAAACACTTTCGTGAACTTGAATGTTTTAGAGATAATAGTTGGGTTTCAGAAACCCCCCCCCCCTCTTTTTTTTTTTTTTTTTTTGGTTTTGGAAATACATCAATTCAATCTAGGCCCCTGTCAAGACCACATTAAAGTCATGTTCAAGACCATGTCCAGCTGAATTTCAATCAAGATCACATCCAAAGGGAATCCAGACTGGAGCAAATCCAGGGCTGTTTGAGGCCGAAATGTCTAGTATTCTGTTTTGAGGCACAGCTGTATCTAGTAGATCCTAACGCTTCATCTGCAAAGTAGTCAACTTATAATACTGATAATTGTTAATGATATTTTTAGGTATGCTACAAAGGGATTATGGTTTGTATGTTTCCTTTTGTTAGAAATTGTTATTGTTGTTAATAATGCAGATGAGTGTGCAAATGAATGCAAAAATTAGGAATACCAAGACGTTAAAAGCGCTGGAAAGATTAGGATTGAAACCATGACTGGACTGGCTGCAACAGTAGTGACAACACACTGTAATCAGGTGTAATATAAACTACAGTAGCATGTAGTGCTCTCTGTGCAGTGAAAGGCCAAATGCAACCATTATTTTACAGTATGTGACGTATTAATTTCTCAAATCTATCAAAATGACCCCAGATTGTGAGAATGTATTGAGCACAGGTTGAGGTGATGACAGGGGGTCCAGCCTGTCTTCTGTGCTCTTTAGGTGGGGGTGGGGGTTGTAGAGCTTATGGAGGGGCTCAGACAGACGAGGACATTTAATAAGATTGGCTGAGTCCCGTCAGACAGAGCTAAGACCCTGACCAGGGGGCTGGAAGGAAATTGAGACCAAGGGCAAAGGAGGAAGCAGTTTGTTTTGGCAGTTCCTTTTCATTCGAGGGAAAGCTGTCAGAGGCCTGTGGTGGTTGTATTTTGTGAACGCACCAATAACATCTGGACGGCAGCACAGAAAAGGAAAGCACATAAAACAGAAAACGAGGATCAGGGATGGTAAGACACAAAAAAAATGACTGGGAGCTGCATAGAAATGAGTTCAAGAGTTGTTTGAGCTTGAGATGTCATTATGTTGGTAATTTAGAAACTGACAGGTGTGTGAGAAGCTGCACAAGGCAAGACCACTGGCAGGTTTATCCATCGTATTAGCCTAAACCACATACTGATGTTCCAACTAAGTGTGTATTGTACGTATTAAAACTTCTTTCCATCAGGTCTTCAATTGCTTCCAGCTCAACACTCCGCCACCAGTTATGTCCGCCTGCCCGGCCCCACCAACCCGCCCAGACCCGTTCAGATCTGGACCACACCCCACCAGGGAACTGGGCAGCCCCACCTTGACAGTAAATACCCTCCACCCACCGGTGCAGCCGAGCTGCGTTGTCCTCCAGCTTACCCAGGAGGAGGATCAGGCCATTACTAACCTCCTGAAGCTGCACCACCAAGAGCCTATACACAGAGATGAGACCCTTACAGGTCTGCAAATGGACTTTTCCAGTGGACCTATGGACTTCACTTCAACTGATGAAGCATACAAGCTCTTCTGTAGCGATGTGCAGCATCCGAGGGAGGCCAATTTGCGAGGTCAGCTGCAGCAGGGAAGACGTTGGTCAGATACGGAGCTTGAGGCAGCTAACACCCTCTTGTGTCGCTTTAGCCTGATGGAGAAGGACAAAACCTGGGGCCAAAACCACAATAAGTCAGCAGCAACACTTCCTGATCCTCTGCCACACCAGAGTCAAGAATATGAGACTTTGACTGCATCAATAAATACTGATTGTACCCAAAACGGCATTGGCTACGTCAGCTTTGGTTTTTCAGAGGTGAAGGATCGGACGCTCTCAGAGTCGGAGGGAGATGCTGTGCATGTGCTCCTGAGCCTCAGCGACATGGGAACGTTGGATATCGTGCAGTGATATCTATGGGTTTTGTTGTCCCTGAGTGTTGTTTTTTTTTTTTGTTTGTTTTTTTAAAGGGACTTTACTACCTCTTTCTCATTATGGAAACAACTAGCTGAGGGTTCTTTGCGCTGGTTGCTCTGAAAGTTTTAACTTGAATGACTTTGACCCAAATATAATCCCAAAACCAATTATTTTTCTAGGATGAGAATTTTATTTCCCACTTAAAGTCTACCTTTTGAGACTTGTAACTTCAGTATCAGTGTTCAATAAAAATGATCAACAGTTGAGCCAAACACCTTCCTAAAAAGACACGTTTTTATTAAAAGCACTACCACTGTTTTAAAGGAGAGAATCCCCCCCCGCTCGTTATTTACAACATATTGTACATTTACAGCGTATCCACAAATGATATCTCGTCTTTGCTGACGATAAGCCGCACAGGGAGCTACAGTATTATTCCACAATGGCTAGTGAGACAAGCCAACAGGCTAGTGGACAGCACGGCGACTGAAACGTCATAATAGCAGTACAGCTCAGCTCACACTTACATCCACTTTCACAGCTCTTGTGCTTGATATGATCCTGAAACAAGTGTTTGTGTGGTTGCTGTTCTGTGGTTTGAGTTTATTCAAAGGCACTTGACTTTTTGTTATTTTTTTTTACAGGTTTGTCTTGAGATCATTTCCTTTTAACACTTGAATCTCAGTCATGATGTGATTCTTGTATCATAAAACATGTCGTATCCTGTGTTCCGGTCGTGACACAAGACAGGTTGTGCATGTCAGGAATGAGAGGATTTTACTTGTGTGACAACTATGACACAAGGCGTTTACAGGAACACCCAGCTCTTTTCTTTTGCAGCATGTCTGACATTTGTACAATCTGGTCGAGCAGTGGCTAGAATGATCGGCATTTCAGATGTGCAGTTTCACGGCAGTGCACGAGGAGACGTCGATGCAGGGCTACATGCTCACAAGAAGAGGTCAATTCTACAGCTGTAATGCTGTAAGACGCTGATCTCTGTTATTGAACGCATACATGCACATTCAATGTCAGTAGTAAATGATCTGTGCACACATACATACTCCAGTAGTGTAAATAAGGTGATGACTGCAGGTCTGTTATGATGCCTCATGATCGTCACCCTTCTCCTTTATCTTTCATTTCCTGGTTATTAGAAACTGACACTTCAACTCACAAAGCCCCTGAATAATCTCTGTTCACTTCTGAAGAGTCTCAATTCATCGTCCTTTTTAAAAAATGATTTAATGTAAACAGCCTTGATCCGTCGATCCTAATGAATGGTGTTGGTCTTGCTCATGGCGACCGTGCTCGCCGCCTGTATGACTCTGTAGCGCTCCCGGAGGTTTCGCCGCCTCACATGCTCGTTGGTGATCTCGATGACGTTGCCCACGGGGAACCAGCCCTTCTGACCGTCTGACAGGCGGATCCCTTCGTAAAAGCCTGGGAGAGAAGAGGGGGAGATGGGAGGAGAGGATGGGAGGTGGGGAACAAACGGGAAGATCGGAGGTTTCTGTATCGTTCATGCAAGAAAGTTGAAAGAAATCAATAAACTGCTAAGGTGGAGGGTTTGAGGATTGAGGCAGTTATGAGGATCGGGGTGTATAAGCAAGCAGAGTCAAAGGAAGGGGCATGTTAATGATACGAAGTCACGTCAGCACATTCTACTTCTTTGATAAACCTGTCTGAAACTTTTTCAGCTGCAGGGTTTTCTGTAGAAGAGGAAATGTATCCTGTATTCTACATTTAAAGGCCAGCTTGTCTCCGCGACAATCTGATAAGTAACTAAACAACTCCTTGGTCGGGATTCCCTCCACGTTCTTACCCTCATTGGTTTTGCGAACGACGTTGATGATCTCAGTGGGCTCCAGGGTGAGCTCGTCAGCCTGCTGGGCGATGTACTGCTCCACACACTGCACCTGAGGACAATCTGACACGCACACACATAACCGTGAGAAACTACGTGATACACACACACAACCACATACTGTAGTATCACTTTGTGTGCATCGTGCGTCTGTGTCCTCACCCCAGTCCTCATAAATCACTTCGTCTTCCTCTCTGTCTGGGTTGGTGGGGTTGGGGAAAGCCGCCATCCACCTGTGCATGTCAGACCTGTCGACAGAAACAGTTGGCTTAAAAAAATAAACAAGGAAACAAGGCTTCATATTCATGACATGTCTCAAAACGCCTAATGTTATGACACACTATGACTGTGAAGCCTTGGTGCATGTTGCAACATGAAGGTTGTATTTTGCATATTGAAAAATCACTGTAGAATCGTGGATCAAGAACGCCCTTTTGTGTATAATGTTTATGTGATTACAGCATCTTTCACATTATTCTGATGGCAAAGGTTTTGTTTGTAGCTTGTAGTCATGCAGAGCAACTCACTGCGAGGGAGCTTTGAACAGCCTCTCCATCATGCGGCCCTGGTGGTTTTCCAGCAGGGTGAGGTTGAAGCAGTGCTCTAAGGGGCCGCCGCTGCTCCCACCTTCGTCTGCTGGCTGTACCTGCACCAGTGAGCGATGGGCGTGGTCGTGTACCACAAAACGCTCCGCGCTGCTCAAGAAAAAGAAGGTTGAGTTGTTTTTATGGATACTGGAATATGGAATTATCAGGCTCAAACGAGTTGTAACTGGATACATACTGGAGCATGTACAGTACTATATCGAGTTGTATTTCGTATAATATGCATGTTTGTATGCCATTGTTTTGTTTCATATCTATGTCGCAACAATGGCATATTTGAAATCTATTCCTCTCAGTTCTCTTAACACTACTTCCTGCTACATTTGAGGAAGTTTGGAGTGATTTCACTAGTGATGACACGCTGTTAAATTTTTTTTTTTTTGCGGTCAGTGGTCACATTCCCGATTGTTAAAGTGGCAGGTGGAGAGATTTTCTCTGCACAGCTTCCAAGGAGACTAAATATGAAGCATCCTACTGAACAGTGCCCACAGATCGCTACCACCCTCCCATAACTTAGTAATACCAGTATTGTTTAATAATAAACCATAATGTATGATCTTGAATGTAAAGTGCAGTGCGTAACTCCTATCCTGAAGCTAATGCATAACCTCAGTTTACAGAATAACTTACAGGGGACAGTGGCATTATATATATATATATTGTTTTCCAGCAGCTGCTTCAACAAAGTTTACTAGCACATTGCTAGCAGTTGTGTAGTTGTAGGCAGTTGGGTGCACTGTTGATTCAGCTCTGCCTCATAAATGATTATATAATTGTATTGTATGTAGGCCATTGTCACGTAAGAAAGTGTCTGACACAACCTGACTTCTGCAGGTCAGAGTAATGTAACTGAAATGTATGAATGTCCCCAGATAAAGACGCATTCTGAGAAATTCGGCCCTCAAATGTTAACGAGTCTACAGCCATGCTAGCAGCACTGTGAGGCTGTTCTTTCAGCTAAATGCTAACGCCAGCATGCTAACATGCTCACATTGACAACGCTAACATGCTGATGTTTAGCAGGTGTAATGTTTATACTACGTTCACTATCTTAGTTTAGCGTGTTAGCATGCTAACATTTGCTAATTAGCACAGTACAGCTGAGGCTGATGGGATTATCATTAGTTTTGCAGGTATTTGGTCATAAACCATTGTCATTTTGACCAGATGGTGGCACCAGAGGAAAAGTCAGAGGATCACCAAAGTCCTTAGGATTCATCCTCTGGGCACAATGAATGTCTGTACAAACCTTCATGTCAACCCATCTGACGGTGGATCTACCAACTTACTGACATTGCCATCCCTAGAGCTGCTAGTGTGGTAAATTGTGTAGAAAGTCATGAGAAAGCCAAAATCAACATGGATTTCATGTAATATTAAATGTTGTAAAGGCTGTCAGGCTTTGTGTCAGGTTGCCTAACATTGACTTGTTTTGTGAAGTCAAAATCAAGGTTTGAAAATCTCTCAGCCCTATTGTCTTTGCTTCTAATTGGTGTTGAATACCAATCATCTCTGCCTCACCCTTTCTTGGTAGCGATGATGAGCAGATCATTGAAGAGGAAGAGGTAGACGGGGATGAACTTTGCCCTCATGTTGAAGAGAGTTCCTCCTTTGGACATTTCCTGCAGCTCTCCCTTCTTCTCCAAGTATCGTGTCTGGGAGATGATCGGGATGGCCTGGAGAAGACAGAAACATTTATCTCTTTTTCAAAATAAATGTCCAGGTAGCTCAAGACCAGCAAATAAATATCATGCACACAAATTAACTGCGTGTGTTTGTTTGAGTTTACCTTGAGCTTGTCAAACTCCAGGGTTTGAGAGACATGGATCAACTCCTCCATCTGTCTCATCTTTCCCACCTGTGTGTTACACTCATCAATGATCTGTGTGTGATTGGGGGAAAACAAGGAGACAAGATTATGAAATATCATTCGAGAGATTCTTTTTCTTTCCACACTTAAAAACCTCATATTCCCTTCAGCTGTCGTTTATATAAAACTGGCCGTGTCTCATTGGGAGTATCAGGTTCATTCCTTTGACAAATGCCCTCAAATGTCTCCGTCTCACGCTGCCTTTGTCCTTAGTGACATGTATGACTCACTGTCACTGCGGCGCTCAATCAATAGGAAATCCTTCACTCAGACAATGGCTGACGTCAAATTTCCAGAGGCAAGCGAAGCACTTGAGAGTCAAATTATATGGATTTGTGGGCACAAGGGAGGGTGAAGAGTGAGGGGCGTTTACCTTCGACACAGAATCCAAAGCCTTGGAGGCCGTCTGCTCCTCTTTCGTCCTCTCCTTTGTTCTCTTCAGGATGTTCTGAAACGACAAACAACTACTTTCTATTTCTGCAACGGACAAACAGCATGAGCAGGATACATTTTTTCCATCTAGAAGTAGACAGGGTCATAAGGTTGAGGCAAGGTGCGCCCATGTGTTTGCTTATTGGTCAAGACGTAGCGACGAGTTTGAGCGGAGGAGATTGCGCTGGAATGAGGACATTCCACAAAGCAACACACTGTGATGAACTCAGACTATTGACTTTCAGTGGCTTGTAGCGGGAGAAGAGAAGGGTCAGGGATACTGAATGCACTGTGGCATTCTGTTTAGACGCATGAGGAACTAATCTAAGGTTGCAAAGGCATTGTAGTCATGCACCAGTAACATAGCTATGACACTGACCTTCTGAACCAAGAAAAACCAGAAGCACATTTCTACTTCATCAATAAAAAAGTAACTTGATGACTTGAGGTGACATTAATTATTTGACATTCTGGGAAATAAGCGTGTTCAGGGTTCGATGAGAAGACTGACACCACTCTCATGCCTCTACGTTAAGTATTAAGCTAGAGCCAGGAGGCAATTAGCTTAGCTTAGCATAAAGACTGGAAGCAGGGGACAAACGCTAGTCCGGCTCTGTCTAAAGTTAAAAAAAATAGCCTACTCCAAATAACACCTCTAAAGCTCACTAATCAACACGTATCTCTGTTGTTTAATCTGAACACAAACTAATATAATATATAAATCTAAAACGAGCTGTAATTATTTATTGGCGAACAGCAGTCGGACACAGAGCCAGGCTCGCTGTTTCCCCCTCCTTCCAGTCTTTATGCTAAGCCTCCTGGCTGTATTTGTCAAGCTAGGATTTTACAATTCCCATGATGCCGCTCACCTCAATTAGCATTTTGATGCGTGTTATTCGCTGGAAGGGCAGCAGCAAGAAGGACATGAAGGGCAGCCGCTGGCACTGAGGCGATTCTTGGAGACGGGTGATGACCGTAGCAAACTGCACGTTGTTCTTCCTGTGGACACGCATAAACGCACATATATGCACGCAGCTGTAATGTTCATGTACTTGTGGAAAAGAGAAAAGGAGGGAGAAAGGTGGTTTCAGAGGATAAAATTTAATTTAATGACAATGTTTTCTCTCATCTTTTGTGCTCCTGCAGAGTAAAAATCCAATCTTGCTATCTGACAATCAACGCCTGCTTAAGCGTTTAATTTTCCTGACATATGCAAAATGCTGTGGATGAAAATATACATATGTAAAGTTAAGAAGACAGACTGCTGTTCCTCACATGAGCAAGGTGTAGGTCTTTTCCTGGTAGATCTGGTTGCGGACGTAGTCAATGTAGGCAGGGAAGTTGTGTTGGGCGTGGTAGTGAATTATGTCACAGATGTCAGAGAAGATCAGGTCCTTGAATATGCGGTCCTCCAGGTCTTTCAAGAACCTGAGGAGTCAGATAGCAAAGATTTCACCAAAAACATAAAAGCTTGTTGAACCATGAAGAATAACTAGACAAAGACTTACAAAGCTTTAATTGACCATTGCCTGGCCTTAGTTCAGGAAATGACTCATTACATCTTTGCTTTTCCTTCCATCTTTGTCGCAAGCACCAAGTGACCTCGTTCAACTCACAAATCAACTTCTTATTTCCCCTCTCCTGTATTTCCCTTCATCCTTCCCTCTGCCATCTCTCACCTCTCGCTGACCTCTCGGACCCTCAGGATGTTGGAGAACAGGGTTTTCTTGTCTCTGATAATCATCGTGTCCTCCAGCTCCCGGCTGTCCAGGAAGTGTTCGGTCAGAACTCGCAGGGATCGAAGGTAAGAGGCCTCTGATGTCAAAACCTCAAACATACTCTGTCAGGGAGAAGGTGAATAATGTGACACATTTTACACATAAAGGAGCTAAAAATTCACTGTTAAAAACTATAAAAGCAGCCCTTTGTCACTGTAGCTTTCCTGTATAACATTTAAAGCAAATATTTTTTTAAAGTAAGGGAGTAAGTAAACAGAAAGCCAAATGATAAATTGAAATGTAAATTTAAAAAAATCAATTAATGTCTAGGTTTATTTGCAAGCTCTCCATGTCTTCCAACATGTATTTTCTTGGTGTGTTGAGATTTTGTGTTCACTTCCTGCACTTTAAAGGATTTTTTTCCCTTGAAAAGTCTCGCCTGATGTTGGAAAGTTAGAAGAGTGACTGTAAAAGCTTTCATGAACTGAGGATAGCGTGAATCAATATTATATTACAGCAGTGAGGCAGAGTGGACCTTCATTTATATAAAAACATCACATTATCACTTTAAGATGTGGTTTAAAACTTGATACAGCATCTCCCATCTCTCTTCTCCTCGCGGCATTGATTTTTCTTTATGTAATCTCTCCTCAGTACATTAGCCTCTCCCTCATCAGTCCCTCACCTCCTGGTACTTGCACTGCTCAGGGGTGAGCTGCTCCAGCACCCCTCCCTCCCGAACAGCTGGGAGGTCCTGCCACAGGGTGCTCTGGCCCGGTGTGGGCGCAGGGCTGCTCCAGGGGGCTCCATTTCCAGTCGCAGTCGCAGTCGCAGTCGCAGTACCAGTACCAGTTCCAGTCCTGGAGCGATGGGCTGTCCAGTCCATAGAGTAGTCCACACTAGTTTTACTGATGTTACGGCAAACTGTCTGGCGTCGGATCTCCTTGGTGATGACAGTTGCTCGGTATGTCTGGTACAGAGGCTCTGAGGGGGAAACAAGTCACAAAGGTTCCTAATGGTAGACCCCATATATACATATATACATGTCCCCAACACATGATGCAGACTCCTCCTCACCAATTAGAAACATGATGCACCCTGCTATGTAATATGGAATTTGGACACAGCAGGGCAGATTAAAAGACTGAGTATGAATAGTTGCTCTAAATGTGCAAAGAAATTATTGAGTTACAGGCAAACATTACAGCTTGTGGCAAAATTCATCAAATAATAATGATGGTGCAGGGCTAACGTCCCAACATACTGACATTGTATTCTCTTAAAAGCATTATTGTGATACTTTCAGCGGCCTGATTCATCTTTGTCGTTTTTCTGTTTTGTTTGTTACAGGTGTCAGCCTTACCATCCTGCAGCCGGGACTGCCAGCTGAACGAAGACTCCCTCCTGAAACAGGAAGTAGGGAAAGAAGAGAAAGGGATCAACCGGGGTTCCTCCATACACACAAGAACGACCGAAGAAGACCAGGACCAACAGAGTGTTGGTCCGTCTCTGAACACTATCCGACTTCCCAACTCTGTCTGTGGCTCTCAGCCCATTGGTTCCAACTGAAGATGGCTAAATAGTTAAGTTAAGTTATTTAGTTAAGGCTAAATAGTTTCCAACAACTGCTGGGCGCTGTAGTTTTTAGAAAACGGTACTAAAACAGGAGTCAACAGTGCATTTGTTGGGGACTATTTTTAGCCACGGATTAATACACATTTGGTGTGCTAGTGAGTATTTACAGCAGCAGGACGGTGTATGTTGGACTGTCACATGTCACACAGAAACATGTCACCCAGTCCAACAGTGTGACCCACTGATGTGTTTTTAGTAGTTTTTGGACAACAATAGAGGTTTATGTCACAGAGCTACATTAGGCATTGGCTACACAGACCATATACAGAGTTTTGGTCTTTTCACTAACAAATAGAAAAATATAGATTAGTGTCAGCCTTCTCCTTTTAATAATGTAAGTAAGAAGTGTGGGTCAGAGTGATAACTCACAGTTTTTCCACTGTGTCCTCCTTCTCTCCTTCATTCCCTCCATTCTCCACTTCTTCTAAAAAGACAAGTTAATGGCGTCATCGCTTTTAATTACACAGAAAATGAATATGTGCATTATTCATAGCTCATCCCAGGCAAAGATAATCATGTTTGTTCAGTACAAACCTTTTTTCAGTGTGAAGGATTGGAGTGAGGCACTGCTGAGCCTCCTGGGATCTGTCTTTGGTGGTGGAGGTGGGGGTCTGTGAGGGCTGTTTTGGGGTGGAGTGATGGCCGGCGGGGGGTTCAGCCCACTGGCAGTGGAGCTGCTGGGGGACGAGGGCCGCAGGTTGCGCCACTCCTCCAGTGTGGGCTGGGGGAGAGGAATGCCGCCCCGGTGCACCGGCGTGAGGCTGCGGTTGTCCTGAGTTACAGGCATCCTCGGCGGGATGGCAGGTGGCACGTCGTCTGGACTTGAGGTGGGTTCTGTGTTCTTCTGAAACTCGGACTCTGAGGTGCTGTAGGACAGTTTAGACCGATGGGCTGGTTTGCGCACTTTGATTAGAGGGATATCCAGTTCCTTACACACAGCTGTGGTGTTTTTAGGAGTGGGGTCGGCCACTGGAAGTGTGGCCTCGTAAATATTCTCTTCTTCGTCTTGGGTGGGTCTGTGTTGGATTTGTGGTGACTGTGTATGTTTTGGGGGAACAGGGGGAGACTGAGAGCGAGTGACAGCAATGGAGGTGAGAACAGAGTGAGGGCCCGGGTCCGAACGTCTCCTGTGACCATCAGAGATCAAAACATCTAAACATTGGTGGAACTTTGTCTTTTCTTGTTTCAACACTTCATTCACCTCATCCCCCGCCTCGCTGTCCCCTTCCCTCTCTACGTCCTCATACTCCTCCCAATCCTCCCCATCAGTCTCATCCGCGTCCCCACCTCCACCCTCCTCCCCGCCCTCTTCCACGTCCACGGGCACCCATATTAGTTTCATGCCCGGCCACTGGAGGTGGCACACACAGCTGCAGCTTGGGTCGCAGCAGGGACTGAGCAGCGTGTGTGGACTGTGCTGCGGCTCCGCTTCACCTCCTCCAATCAGCTGAATCTCCACCTCTTTTCCATCAGGTGCTGCATTGAAAAGAAGGAACACAGATGAACTTCTTTGAAATGTTTAAGAAACGGGAAGAAAATAAATCAGCATAAACTTCTTTAACATTTTTTACTTCTTCCTGATGTTGCTATAGAAGGAAACATAGATGCTGCGGCTACAACACCGAGCTAATGGCTGTAAATGAGCTGCTTCCTGTCCGCTTCTTTTCTACATGTGCATCCCCAGATAGGCCGGCTCACGTTCATTAAGAGCTTTTTTCTTTTTCCATCTGCTCTCCTCACAACAGCTTCACATGGCACACGCTGGACTGTCGAGTCAGCAGTCCATCCCTATGCAAATGCAGAACGTCTGTGAGGGATGTGTTCAAATATTCATGGGAAGTTTGGAGTGTTGCATGGGGAAATAAATCTAATATTTACAAAACGAAATGGTACAGGTGGAGGAAGGTCAGAATGGAGGTTGAATGGGTCAGTGAGCAAAGATACGAAAGGCAACATTTTCTTTTTAAAAGATTTTCTTTTTCAGACATGTATTTTTAAGATAATTGCATTATTTCAACAAAAGGCCATGATACTTTTATTTTGCTGCCAATGTAACAGTTGCATTAAGTTAAATTCCATCTCCATAATTTCTCAAATATCACCAGCACGGCTGAAACGATCAGTCCATTAATCTATTACTCTATCTACAGAAAATTAATCGCCAACTATTTTGATACTGGATTAATAGTTTAAGTTATTTTTCAAGGGGAAAAAAAGCCAAACATTCTCTGGATCCAGCTTCTAAAATATGAGGATTTGCTGGGTTTTTTTGGTTTTATATCATTGTGTATTTCATATTTTTGGGTTGTGGACTGTTGGTCAGACAAAAAAAAAACCTTACCTTGGATTCTGGGAAATTGTAATGCAAATTCTTTGCTATTTTCTGATATTTTATTGTCTAAACGATTGATAGGAAAATAACTAGTTAGTTGCAGCACTCCATTTTTAATCACTATTAAAAATAATAATGGATTTTGAATATTGATGTCATGTGGATATGAATCTGATGTCCTCCCTAAAGGCTTCCTGTTGCTGACAGGGAACCAAAACAAGGAAGTGATAGTACAGTGTGTGTAACTGGGGAGGGAACACACAAATCAATACAGCCAATAAAATGTCACTTCTTTGGGTTCCTCTTTGGTTGAGTCAGGACAAAACTGAACATCATGACACAGCAAAGCACCAATGAGCTGCAGATTAAAACTGAAACAAATCTCCAAAGATTTAATGTGCTTAACTTTACGACTGTGTAATCACCAAGCAACAACTAAGCAGATAAGAAGATAATGAAAGGGCGATGGATATAAATGCTTGTCCATTATCTTTTCTTACTGCAAGTAAGCCCAGTGAGCGTCACTTCCTGCTTTCACATTACTCAGGAGAATGCACACACATACTTTCTCTCTTACACACACACACAGGTGATCAGCTGACTGACAGAACCTGTTTATGGCTGTCGGCTCTGATTAGCCAGCGGCACCACACCTGTCTGTGCTGTAGATTTAACTGTCAAACTTTTTGCTTCAACAAACAAATATCAAATAATTTGTTTTTCTTTCAGTTTCATTGATGAGATTACACTCCAGTCCAGTTACACCGAGTTACACTGCAGGTTGTGCGAGGCTGTCCGTCCTGCTGACTAAACTTTAAATGTTGCCAGCTCTGAATGGCAGCCAGAGGTAAAAGTCACAAACATTCATTTTCAAGAAATCATGTGACACAGCTTCCTGATGTTTATCATATCAAGTTTCAAGAGTGATACCTGCTGCTGATTTTTTTCAGCGCTACCCTCGCCTTAATCTGTGCATATTTTTAAGATTTATGGTGAATACTTAAACCTCACCTTTTATTATTATAATCTCAAATAAAATATGGTTGACAGGCATTAAACACACAGGGCACAGGCACGTACAGATACAACAACAATCTATAGTCAAAAACATAAAAACAATATAAAAATAGCAACAAAAAAAAAAACAAAACAAAAAAATATATATATATATATATATATATATAAAAGCAGCAGATCAAGCCAAGGATGGAAACACCTCTACCATTCTGAATAAAAGTGGAAGTTAAAAACACACATCTTAAGACCAAAGTAAAATCCACTGTACCTGATCGTCCTCCTTCCACACTGATGCCGTCCCCCTCCTCACCTTCCACGTTCTCTTTCTGCTTCTTCAGGGTGCGGCTCCTCTTCACAGGCAGCGGAGGCGCCTGCTCTCCGCCAATCTGAAGCTGCAGACTGGCGCGGCCTGGTTTGGGCTTTATCGTAGGCGGCCTTTTGAACCGTTTCCTTGGCATGAATTTTGCAGAACCATTGGTGGGTTGTTCCCCCGGTTCATTCGGCACAGAATTCTGTTTGCTAAACTTGTCCACAATGCTCTTGACCTTCCCTCCAGACAGGCTCGTACTGCTGCCTCTGTCTCCCGGGGGAGGGGAGCCGCTTTGTGAGGACGGTTTTGGAGGGATCTGTGGTCTCGTTTTGGCCTCGGGTTTGGGGGGTGAAGGCGACGTGGGCCGTTGGGATGCTTCCTGGACAGACATGGTAGCTGGAGTCTTCTCTTACTGTGCCCTGACCAATCAGAGGTCAGGCTTTGAGGGCAAAGGTCAATGTGAGCATGTCATCATCACCTGATGAGTAAAGAGAAAGCAGAAGAAAGTTTAAAACCAGTTTGATATTATATCAAATGTAATGTACACAGATTTAGCATTACACTCCTATATTGTTTTTTTTTAAAAGTATCAAAATAGATGCAGCAGAACCAGAGATATCATCTTTTTTATTGTCAAAACCTGGCGCCTACATTACCCACAATACAACATAACATAACTGCCAACAGTTTGATTTGGAGATTCGGGTGTGTTATGCTAGTAGTGGCTAATGTAGCTTTGTGCCGTTAGCCTGCAGAGGTCTGGTAAACTCACTTCTTTAACACCAACAGATTATTTTAATTTTCAAACTTGTAGTCTTTAGACCCGAACCACGAACCATGGAATCCTAAGTCTGAAGGATCACAAGAAAATTAAAGAGATTAAAAAAAAACATTAAAATATTTCTGTTCCGGAAAATGTTGCGGGGTTTTTTTTACGACTTTTTTCAAATTTTCTTTCTTGTGAAATATTAGAAACTTTCATTTCCTCAGGCTCCATAAATAAGACCATAGCTCATGATATGGAACCACAAGTAGACCTCTTTATTTCATGTACTTTTCTGGGGATTTGAACTGGAAACGTTACGATTACATAGTGAACCCCTAGGTTAGTGGTTCTCAACCTTTTCGGCTTAAAAAACACATGATTCACTATAATTATAGTGATTTTCTGTAGCAGAAATAAACATTTACACAAGGCAATAAACACTACATAATTCAGTATTTCCATTACAGTATAATCCTAACATCAGACTTTGAGCTCTGTGCTACAAATCCCCCTCTGTAGTAAGGCCTCAGAGGAAAATGAACTTTGCACTGTAAGGAGCCCACTCATTTCCAGTGAGAACAGAAGAGAAAATGTAAAATCAGCTGAGCAGCTGAAGTGTATTTACTGCACTACAAGTTGACACAGTGAAGGGAAGTCCAGCTACAGATCATAGATTGTTCCATTGTAAAGTTCTCTGGCATCCCTGTACGGCTTCTTAAATTGTTATTTATTAATGAATGTTTATTCATTTAGGACTGTAATGCCTGCATCAGAGCAGGAATGCCAACCAAACATTTCCTTTTCAGAGAAGATAGCAAAGGTCAGCCTATGGAAACTCCACAAAAACCGACCTAAGATTATTTTCAAATTTGATATTATTGCAGCTTGAACTTCTGTGTAAAATAACACAGTGAGGTAGCAAATACAAGAGGCGATCCTGCTTTGGTTTGCTGTTTAATTAATGTGTAATACCTGTGTAGCAAGCTGACGTTCTGAACAGTATTATGATTCATGACACACTGGTGTAATTAAATTAATAGTTAACCACTGTTTCAACAAAATGTACATTTATAATCACCCCACCCTGACCATTGTCACCCTGACAAGTTGAATAGCCTCAAGCTCCTTGTAATCTTTTACCTTTCAGCTATTCTACAAGGGCTCTGAAAACGTTTGTACACTACTTTAATATTTAAGACTGCCTGGCGTAAACATAAAACAAAAATATGACCCTAAGTGCTCACTGCCATCTCTTATACACAGAAAACTAATTAGGAATTCAATGACCACTGGCAAATCTGCTGATGTTGTAATTACAGATGTACACACACTGACACGCATGCTTGCAGTAAATACGCACTGATTCAATTCTCATTCAAACACGGAGAAATGTCTAACGTCTATTAAAGTATCTATAAAAAGAAACATGATGACAAAAAATTCTGTTTCCATTCTGGGCGACCAAATGGCCATGCTGCAGATTCTTCTCACCATGTTTTTATTTTTATTTTTTATGATGTGTTTACGACAGCTGATGCAATACCAAACCAAACAAGGGTTAGTCATCTTCTGACTCATGCAGAAAATAGAGCAGAGATCCAGTAGAAGACGTTACCGCGCTGCTTTGTGTGACTCTTTGATTAATACATTTAGCATGTAGCAGCATTCATTTCAGAGTACACACACGTCGTTGAAAGGCTGCAACAACCATTTTAATTAACAATTAATGTAGGGATTATGTTTTAGATTAATTGATTAATCATTTAGTCTTTAAGTATCTAAAATAATGACAGATGCCTGTTGCCGAGAGCAATACGCAGCTGGCAGTCATATGAACCCCAAGTATCTATTTTAGCCACGCTAGCTGCATTTCTCTATGGATGTCAGTGTCAGTCGGTCGGTCGGTCCACCAATTTGGTCCAGACTGAAATATCTCAACAAATGCTGAAGCAATCAGTCGATTAATCCCTTAGTTGATGACAGAAATGAAACCAAAAACTGGTTGCAGCTCCTCAAATATGAGACTTTTCAGCTTTTCTCTGCTATATATCGCTGAAAATGTAATATCTTGTGTTTCGGAAGAAAAAGACATTTGAAGACATCATCCTCAGCTCTGGGAAAATGTGATTTGGCATTTTTAACCAACAGATTAATTGATAATGAAAAGAATTGCTAGTTGCAGTCCTGTTCAGCACTGCTGATAAAGAAAACTAAAATGAAACTGCAGCCTATTATCAACACATGGTCTTTATCAGGTTCTTTAAAGGGCACTCCACTGATTTTACAAATGAAGGTCAGGTAACTCATCGCGAGGAGCACGGCTCAGCTCGGGAGAACTGTTGTTTAATGTCTTCTCTGGTTCTGTAAGGAGTATAAGAAAATAAAACACTGTTGGGTAGCATTATGGGAAATGTAGGATCCAGTGTTTTTGGAGCTTTAACCATACTGCAGACATAAGGTCAGGATATCTCGGCCTCTGCTGCATCGATTTTAACCTTTTATCTTTTAAATCTTTATGCAAGAGCAACACTTAATCACTGGAGTGCCCATTTAATGAGGCATGCACAAAGTGGACATTTGCTTTGTGGAAGATTAGAGGCTGTTCATTTCAAGTAAAGTGCAAGCAATTTCATATGAATTTGTGACCGCACCAGACAACATTTTTAAGACATTAATCAACAGTAGTGCCTAATACCAGCAGCTAAACAAAAGACAGGCGGCAATCTACTATTTGGGGATCTTGACTTGACAGAGTCCTTCCAGCTCACTAAAGTCAATAACACACAACCAGTAGCTGTTTGTTATTGAGAAAGCGCACCAGCTAGTCGGACCAGTTTTGCATGGGATGTGCATGCGGCACAGTCAGTGAGCTTATAATAAAGAGACAGACATGGTTTCACGTTTCAGTCCGACGAGAAAATGTTTCTGGGCTGACATACGGCCATGTATGAAATAATTAGAAAATGACAGAGCAGGAATGCACGGCATGAAAACGTCAGGAGGTTAATTAAAAAACAATCTCCTTTTATAACCACGCACCATCAATCTGAACGTCCTTTCATACTCTAACACTCACTTTCTCATTCAGTTTCTTGATTTTCAAGTTCCACAGTTCTCAGAAACATCTCGAGGCATGTTTCAGAATAAAAACTTCTCTTTAACTTGTTTTATAATCTCAGTCATCAGGAGACATGACACCACTACAGTAATGCATGCGTGTGTGGGTGTAATGTAGGTCTTTCCAGGTTTCAGTTTTGGCCCTCTGGTTGTTATCATTGTCCACGGGGTGACATATAAACCTCAAATAGGAGGGTGTGTTCGCTCACAAAGCACTCATCTACACAGCAGGATAACACACTCTGATTGTGTGTTAATGCACTAATAGACAAAGTGAGAGACTAGATTTGAGGTCACGATTCCCCCCTGACTTTCTTTCAGTCAGCCCCCACCAGACTTCACTTGTCTTTTGTCTCCCTTTGCTCTATTGACCTGTTTAGTTCAATAGCCACATCCTCCAGTCTACTGGACCTTACACACACTCAGGCTGGGTCAGTGGGCCAGTCATTCATTCCAGTAAGTGTATTTGTCCTGGTAAATCCAATACATATCAGATTTTTTTTAGATAGTGTGATCCCTTAAATCAGACCAGCTTGAGAACAATCCTTAAGTGCTTAAAGAGGGTGTCCATTAACACAATGCTCTCTCTCTCTCTCTCTCGCTCTGTGTGTGTGTGTGTGTGTGTGTGTGTGTGCAGTATGCCATCTGCTCTGGCAACTAATGGGTCAGTGTGTATATAAAATGGGTAGGGGGGCTTTAAGAGAGCTACCATTATAATACATGTGATGTGTATGGAAGCTCCACGCTGGACAGGAAGAGGGGACGGAAAAGGTGTGTCGGGAAGGAAAACACACACACACACTCACTCACACACTCACACATAAGGGGTGGGAATACAGGAGAGAGGAATAAGCATATAGAGTTGGGTTGCTGACATGAGTGGTACATAGATATGCAAATGTTAATATGCTGTTTAGGTCTTATAAGATTGTGACATAAGGAACTATCGCGACTGAAGATACCATAAATCTGCCCGTATGTCAATGTTAGTGATAACAAAACGCGTTTCCCAACATCAAAAATAATAAAGACGAATTAAGTATCAAGGACAGACTATTCATCAAATGTTCAAAATCAAAGTTTGCCTACAACGGTCTTATTTGTATCGCTTAATCGCCGGATATATGGCTTAGTCCCGTACTGTTACCTACCTTCATTAACAAAATGGGAACATATGTCAAGATATTCAACTACAATATGTTCTGCAGTGATATCGCAAGGGTTAAAATCATTACTTTTCAGTATGACAACGTCACTATACTCTTATAAAACCCTTGGCAAGTATTACAACGGTTTTCCATAAGGGAACAGGTGCTTACAGACTCAACCGTCAGTCAACCAAACCGTACCTGCTAAACTACCAATAATGAACTAAGCTCACTTATAACATAAATTACAGAAAAGAAAACTCACCAGTGTTATTCAGACATGTCTGGTTCTTTCTCTTCAGTTATTCGGCTCTAGTGTTGGCATTCAAACATGGTTAGCTTTGGCAAGGAAAAATGCTTTATAGGTTAAAATGGGTCCGGGGCGTAGCTACGTTAGTGTACTTTAAACTTAACGCGCCTCGCGGAGAAAAGAAACGGCCGTTAAATGTACCGTTAAGAAAATAATCCACAATGTAAAAGCGAACCGGTTCAGTTTCTTATTGTTTCCCTGACAGGCTTGTTGTCTGAGCACCCATCATCCCCTTGTTGTGGTCTCCTTTGTTACCAGCAGCACATATGAGAGGAGAGGACGGGAGGTAGGAATGCATCAACCCCCCTGTGGGCTCAAACCGCCAAGTTACACACAGTAACGTTTACAGGTTCCGGTAAGGGATTTCAAAATAAAATCTCAATTTAAACAACGCGTTATAAGGACAGTCGAAAATATTGCAGAGAACAGCTATTCTGGGCAATTATCTTCTGCCCAATTGTTTGAAAAATGTAGGCACATATCTACTGGTTTTATAATTGTAACTCTATAAAAACCATACAGGACATTAACCCTGAAAGCAGGAATTTTACATATCATTCTGTCAAACTGTTAAATGCTCATGATGGGTTGGCTAGGGATGATTCTTCCATATAAAAATGTGTGGGTGACAATTGGGATGTTATTGTATTTCAATCACTGATTAAAACTCACTGGGTTGGATGATGATGGCTGGATGTACTCCAGGTTATGTTATCACTTGATGTGCATAATTTAAAAGAAAGCCTGTGTGGTGGGTTTTAACATTTGTTTTACATATTTTATTATATCTTTTATGTATTTTATAGTGTTTTCTGTTCAAGTCAGTGTTTGTTCTGTGTTTCACCTACCTGTAACATTTCCCCTAGAGAATATAGTAAAAATAAGTTAAAGTTGAGTTGAAGGTGAATTGAGTTGAATGAAACTACAAAATGTTTATATTCAGACAACAAACATTTGTCTATAATTAACACGTATTTATTATATATAATATAATATACATGCATTCATTTACTTATTCTTTTTGCCATTTTTTTTTTCAATTCAGTCTCTATTGTCCCACATAGGAAATTTGGCTTGCAGCATTTCAACACATCAAACCAGACTTGTTCAACAACAAAAAGGATAAAAACACACTAATTTAATAAGTGACACGCCATAGAAGTAAAAACAACAACTGATAGTAATAAGCAAAGACAAATTAAACCAATTTAAACTAATAAATAAGAATAAGTCCAAAAGAAAAAAAGTGCAGGTGTTTATTTTGAAGGCCAAAATGTCACACTTCCGGCACTTTCTGGGTGTTAATTTACGCACGCACTTTACGCATCTTTGGTCTTCCAGTACACTAACGCCCCAGAAACTATAATAAACATCTAAATATTTGTTTTGTTTATGGTTGGAGTTACACAAGTATTATATTGTGTTTTATTTGTTTGTTACTTACACTAAATAAACAGTGGCCTAATAAACAACGAACAAGTTGCTGTTTCAAACTGAGATTACTGCCACTCATTAAATAAATCATTACTTTTCTTTTCTTTACGACCAACTCAATCTGAATGGTAGACTTTCCTGGACATTAGTCTCTCTCATTTTCTTGAAGCAGTGGCATGACGTAATAAAATGCAATGGTGACCCATGCCTGTAAATGAATGTCACATGATGCAGTATATAACCAACTCTTTATATGTTAAATTACATGCCATAACAGGTGCACAACAGGAGGTGCTTGGCTACTGCAAACGTCCCTCCCCTCACCTCTGTATTTTACTTTTGTATCCTACTTCCACCTAGCGCCTTAGTTTGGAACAGACATGAAGTGTCCATTCAATTGGAGAAACGGGATTCTTCAGAGATTACAGTTTATTTGAGATGTTTCATTGTCTTTACTGCCATGCAAGAAGTCAAAAGATATGTTGGGCTGTTAAAGGTGGCATAATAGTTCTGCAAATCAATATCTCATGGAAGCCAATTTCTGCCCTGAAAAGAGAAAAAAAAAAAATAGATGAAAAGTAAGACATGATAAACATAAAAATACTTATGGTAAGCAAATGTTTGATTTACCACTTAAAATGTAGATTTACTATCTGGTTACTTGGCTTACTATTTAAAATTTTTAATTTAGAAATTCCACATTTTAACTTTCTATCTCATTATTTTGACTTACTACCATATTTATGACTTACTATCTCATCATTTTGACTTTGTAAGTCACAATTTTGACTTACTATCTCAACATTTTCACTTACTATCTCGTAATTCTGACTTTGAAACTAAAAACTTTGACTTATCTCATACTTTTGACTTACTATCACAAAAAGACCAAGAAAGTCAAAATTCTGACTTACCATTAGTATTTTTATTTTTGTCATTTAAAACTAATGATCTATTTTTTTTCCTTTCTTGGTGAATTTGGGCTTCCACAATGTCTAGGCTGCATATAACTTCAGAAAAAGTCTGATGCGCTGACTCCTGTAGAGCATACAGGCCATTATGAATGAGAAGTAGACCCGGTCAGTTTGATGGACGTGAGACGTTGCCGGGGGCTGATAACTAGAGACATTCTTTCACTTATCGATTACCATTGAGGACACCACATCTGGTTCTTTCACAGCTGAATATAACAGCAGAGTGAGTGGAGTGAGACTAAAATCACGCGGATCTATTTAACTTGGATGCTCCTGTTGCGCAAAGATACTGCGGCATTTCCTTTATACTCGGTGAGTCGCAGTGCATGCTGGTATCGCTCCGCCGACAGAGGAAATGCTCCTAGACCAATCACATCTGTGTTTACACCATCACCTGTCAAACATACACCCTCTGCTATATTTTCTCTCTGAAAGGTAGGGTTTCTGTGTTTATTTTACCTTCGCTTTGAATCTAAATATGAACACCGTGAATGAAGTCTGGGTCTAGGCATGGTAGCGAGAAAGCCGGTTTGACTTTAATGAGAAGCAGCCAGGGTTAGCAAGGTTGGCGCCCCCGGAGCTAGCGAGCTGGAGCTGGTTATCTGTCCGCCTGGCTGGTTTTTTAGCCGATTATCAGAAAGTCCTTGCGCCTAATCATCCCCGGCTGAGGTCGGAGCACAGCGACGCATGTTAGCTTAGCGAACCCGGCTAACTAATGTTTGAACCCTCAGCGTTTGTTCGTTAGAAGAGGTTAACATAGCCTTCAAGCTAACGGGACCAGCCATGCAGTGCATCCTCAAGCTAGCAATAAAGATGTTAGTCGGCTAGAGGAGAGATGCGATTAGCAGACCGTTAGCTAGCACGGTGAACGGTTGGATTAATTTCGCCGTCTATATTTCTAATTTATCTGCAGAGAATTGGTAATACAGTGGTATTGATAGTCACAGCCGCTGCAAAGTTAACGTTAAACTGTGTTGCAGTGAGCCAAGTGCTCTTTGTTTCTTTCTTTTTAGTTTTCTCGCTTTGTTGCATTTCAATGTGGTTAGCAATGCAACATTGTGGTAGCAGGTGATCCATAATAGGAGACATGCGGCAATAGTTACTTATTTAACCCCTTAACAAATGGTGAAGTATTGAGTTTAATTACTACACATAATACCACAATGTAAAAATAAGGCAATTAAAAGTCCTGCATTCAAAACTGCACCTATGCATTAACAGCAAAATATACTTTAAGTTTCAAAAGTAACAGTACTCATTATGATCCCAATCTGTTACATTACGTTGTAATTGCATTAATTAATACTGCTGCATTAATGTGTAAGTAGCCTACTGTAGTATTTGGTTTAGGTGGAGCTAATTTTAGCTACTTTAATCTGTAAGGATGTATCATATTTTCTAAGCTCATTATAGTTTCTGCTTCTGCAAAGTAACTATTGCTGTCAAATAAATGTAGATGGGGATGTAAATGGAGGAAAAAGTACAATATTTGCCTCTGAAATTTAGTGAAGTGGAAGCATAAAGTAGCTAAAAATGGAAATACATGTAAAGTACTCGAGTAAACATACTTAGTTGCATTACACCACTTCCCTTAACATACGCTTATCCCCTTAAGTGGCTTTAAGGTTGTTAAAATCACCTTCCACACTATTTGACAGTATGATAAATATTCTCTATCAGCTTGTTCCAGGTCTTCACTGAAGCTGTGTGGTGTTTTCTCAGAGTGAAATATTTAAGCCCAGACTTCATGTATTTTTTGGCTGCACCATTCCTTCAAATGAAAATATTACACTTGTTTTGTGGGTCATTTTATACACATTTTCCAAAACTTCAGCCTGGCATATTTGGTATCTTTGAAAACCTTTGGATCTTCACTAGAGCAATCTTTGGCTGCGCAGCATGAGTTTGTAACGTCTGGCCAACTGGCTGCTGTGGGGTTAAGTTATTATCCTCCTGTGAACCAAGTACAAGACACCAGGGGCTAAACTTACAAACTAGAGAGAGAAAAAGAAAGGGGTATCATGTTTTTTGTTCACAAGGTACAGTAGAGACTCACATATTCTGGTTACATTCGAATTTATAAAACTAAAGGAGGGACGATGGGCAGAGAAATGGGGAGGGGAGGAGAAAGGAGGAGAGTGAATCAGATCCAGACAGTATAAGGTGCAGTGCAGTGTGGGTGTTTACAGTACAGCTTTTTGATTCACAGTGTTCACTTTCAGTCGCTCTTTTTTTTTCTCTCTCCTGTGCACCCAGGAGCTGAAACACACACTCACACTGAAGCGCCTACGGTAGCCGCTAACTGGACGGACTCTCTGGCAATTGACCTTTTGCAGGTAAGCCTGGGCTCACTTTGTACAATACGGTTAGACTAAGCTACTTCTGCTTGATCAGATCTTCCACAGCTTTAACTTGGTGTTACTGTATCCTTCAATATTTCCCAGAAGACTTGTTTCTTACTCCTTGAGATGCATCTTGTGCTTTTTTTAGTGTAATTACATTTCCTTGGCTTTTCGAGGGGATTGGGCAGTGTCTTTACCAGCAGGCGCGGATTTCACATGGCAGCTATGATCTGAATACACACTCGGAGCACATAGTGAGATTTCAGGAGAAGCAGTCCTACTGGAACATTGCAAATATATTAGAGAATAACACAAAGTCAGTGTTGTGCTCAGAACGAGGAGATGGATTTGCATGCCTGTTAAGTAGTGAGAAAAAGATAAAAGATATTAAAGCAAAAATATTAGGTCAAAATTAGTTATTCCCACAATCCTACACAGCTCAACTATCATTTAGGATCATGGCTTTATCTTAAAAATAGAAACCAGTAAAAAAAAAAAAAAAGGAAGAGATGTAAGAGACAAAACCTGATGCCCTCCATCAACTGTTAATTAGAGAACAATTTTTATGAGGTTCTCGTAAACGCGTGGTTTTTAATTCTAATGATTTTTGTTTTATTGCTGCACCAGCTGTTAGTAGTCATAAAAATGTAATTTCCTCCCTAAATCACAAGACCGCCTCTGTGCTCACAAAACATGCACAGTCAGAGGCGCAGTTCATGGATTTTGTAGGTAAACATGTTAAAATGCCCGGGGAAGAGTCACTGTTGACAAGATCCCGTGATTCTGAATCACAAGGAATGCCAGCAGCAGTTGTTTTTAGTCTAGGACAGCTCTTAGTGTGTGACTTGTGATAACCCTGTCCCCGAGGCTTTGTGTGTTTGTCTGAGGCCTGTAAAGTGTTAATTGGAGCATCTCAGGAGTAACGTGCAGCATCGGTGCAGTGTAGCAATGCCACAGAGGCAGGCTTTAATCTTAAGGGGCCTGTGGAAAGCAGTCCTAGAGAATATACAACGGTGCAATCGAGGGAGGGAAGAAGAACAATGTAAGAGACGCAGTTTGAAACGGGCTGGCTTTTGGCTTTTGGATCATAGAGTTAGTACTTTATGAATATGAAATTTCATGCAGATACAGCAAATAATTTCCTCCGCAGAGATTACAGAGTTTGATTTATTCTGATTTATTTTTGCACTCCATCCTTCCCCTTTCCTCTCCGTCTTAGTGGAATAGCGGAATAAGTCTTGAACAATGAGCTCAGTGGCAGTGTTGACCCCGGAGAGCTTTGCGGAGCATCGCAGCGGCCTCAAGGACCAGGAGATTACAGGTAACGTCCGCCTGTCATCTGCTTACCTGTTTTTACTTTTGTTAGAAGAGTTTCACCTCCGTAGCCCAAGCTAGTTAGCCACTTATTAGCCAGAGAGATCAGGTAAATTAGATTTTCTCCTACTTGCCTTTGCCAGTTACAGTATTTCTCCTCTCAGTATACTTATTGACTGTCCCCTCTATTACCCTCCTCGATCCATCCATACATGCATGCTGTTTTCTTCCCCCATCCTTACCTTCATCCTTGCCTTATTTATCTTTGTCTCTCCTGGCCAGGCTGTGTCCCGGAGGATGAGGCCTACATCCCCACCTACCTGGAGGCCTTCCCTCCGCTGCCAGAGAAGGGGGCACCAGGGGAGAAGGCCGGGGAGCCGGCTTCAGTGTGGGGGAGTAAGATCAGGCCCATCAAAGCCTCTGTCATCACCCAGGTGAGGCAGCCACTCACTACACAAGTATACACATACAAATGAATGACCACACATTGGAGAAAGAAGGAAGTTTGCATTGTAAAGTTTCTAATTTGCAAACGGTTTTGACTTGAACAACGACTATCATTCATGCTAGAAAATATTATAATACTATAAATATGTATGCAAGTGAAACAGCTGTTTGTCGTTCATTCCTCGGCTCTTTAGATATTTTTCTGACTGTAACAAAATATTGCCACAAGCCACATTAGCGGCAGTAGAGTTGGTCAACAAGATAAAATAAGCAAATGAGACGTGGCGTGAAATTTGAACCTCCTCCCCCCTCTAACCCGCTCTGTGTGTAGGTGTTCCACGTGCCCCTGGAGGAGCGTCGCTACAAGGACAACAGCCAGTTCGGGGAGGGCGAGGAGGCCAAAGTGTGCTTGGATATCATGCAGCGGACGGGGGCCCACATTGAGCTGTCCCTGGCTAAAGACCAGGGCCTGTCCATCATGGTCACCGGCAAACTGGACTCTGTCATGAAGGCTCGCAAGGAAATTGTAGCTCGCCTGCAGACGCAGGTAAAGTTGTTTATGTTTATAGTTTGTTACATGTCAAAACTGTTGGGTTGTGGGATACTGAGTGCACAGCAGGGGGAGGGTTCTTGACTTAAATTACAGTATTTCTCATTATAATATAAATTAATTTGAATTTTTTAAAAATAGAAACTTTATTTACACTCAGAGAAACACATTAAGGACATTACAAGTGTGGTGAGTTAACATAAAAAAATAACAATAAAACATTTAAGTAATATGTAAAAAGTAGTAATATAACAGGCTTAGATAACCAGAAATAAAAGAAAATGGTCACAAACATATTCGTAATAAGAGTAAAAATATAGCATGTTAATCAATGTGTTAGTCAAGAACGTTTTTCAAAATTAAAGTTAAATGACCAATGATGCAGCAAGTTGATTTTGCAAAGAATAAAATGGATATAAATTGTTGCTTTTGCATGAAGTTGTGATTTAATTTGCACAGTTGCAGTCATGAGATCATCACCTCGAGTGAAATTACTGTAATTTTGCCAATTTAAAAATGCCTGTTGTAACTGTGACAACATATTGGTGTGAGCACATTGTGTGCTGGGGTTAAATAATTTGTATTTGTAGGGATTACACTCCTGCATTTTGGAACCTCACCAACTCTATCTTGAAGTGACTGACGTGTAAAGAAGGAATTTCACAGGCGTTTTTTGTCTTGACAGTGAATACCACTGAAAAATACTGGATGACAGATTTTTCTTTGAGGAAGAACAAAGACCCACATCGCCACTTACACTGATGAATGGGACCAGAGAAGTTTTAATGTTACAATCTGTTACTTTTATTCCATCCTCACAAAATTATATGACAGTGGTTTGTTTTACAGGCGATAGTTAGTTCTGGCTGCAGCTTGAAAAATCCTATCTGTGCAGTCAGGCCGCTTAGGACAAAAAGTTCAGCTGTAAAATGACCGTCAGCTCTCGAGGGTGGCCTTTCTGAGCTTCAGCAGCAAACATGCTGATTTCCACTTCAAGTGGTGCACTGAGGTCCACCTGTTTAGCTGAGCTGCAGTTATTGATACAGTGGTGCAGAAAAACACTGTCCTCTTTGCAAGGTCGAATGCTTTTGTTGTTGTTTACCTCCTGAAAACTCACATATTTCATTGTTTCTGTTAAGTGTCAGCCTATTACTGTGAAACCAGAAACGTGAGAAACTAGAAAACTCATATTCCAGTCTCTAATATCGTACAAATGTGGAAACTGAAGCTGCACCATCAACAATTGGGGATTTTTAGATGTGTCTGAATCTTAACTCCTGAGGGTGATCTATGTAATGCTGATGAAATCAGTTAGGCAGGATAATGTGCTGCGATCCAATGATTTGCTGCCGTTCTCCACTGTGTAACAGTGCAAATCTAACTCACTTTCTCCCTGAAACGTCCCCCTGATCCCCCAGGCCTCAGCTACGGTCGCCATCCCCAAGGAGCACCATCGCTTTGTCATCGGTAAGAACGGCGAGAAGCTGCAGGAGCTGGAGCTGAAGACCGCCACCAAGATTGCTATTCCACGTCCCGACGACCCCAGCGCCAACATCCGCATCACCGGCACCAAGGAGGGCATCGAGAAGGCTCGCCACGAAATACTTCTGATCTCTGCTGAACAGGTGAGCCGTGGTGGCGTTTGTGATGTGAAAGCAGAAGCAGTTGCGGGTTAAATTGCCTTGCGACTACTAACAACTACTAACTAACTTTTTCATACTGTACTTTATTGCCTCTCTGATCATGGCAATCATTTTCAATATCGTGGAAAACTTCTATTACCTCCTCCTCCTCCTCCTCCTCCTCCTCCTCACGCTCACCCACTCACCAGGACAAGCGTGCAGTGGAGCGTCTGTCCCTGGAGAAGGCCTTCCACCCCTTCATCGCCGGCGCCCACAACCGGCTGGTGCAAGAGCTGAGCCAGGAGACGGGCGCTCGCATCAGCATCCCCCCCTCCAGCCTGCCCAAGGACGAGATTGTCATCACCGGGGAGAAGGAGGCCGTCGCCCTGGCGCTCAGCCACATCCGAGCTATCTACGACGACAAGGTGCGGTTGTTCAAAAGGTTCCCCAGTGATCACAGAGCTCATAAACCCTATTCTAACTAACTTAACCAGGCTCCTGATTGAGTTTAGAATTGATTTGTAATTGTTAATTGATTCTTTTTTAAAGCAATTAGTCGCTTAGCAACAGCTTAAATAACAGAGCTCCACGTGTACAAAGCCGTCTTTAATCTAACTGCAACCTATTTGAGTGTCCTGGTGGACTAATGGTGAAGACGCATACCGTTTAACAGAGCGTTCATGGTTCAATTCTGGCTGGGGACGTTTGTTTAATGGCATACACCTCTCTCTCCCCTTGTTTGCTGTCTCTGTGTCTGCTGCCAACTGTGTCTAAAAATGCCAAAGAAAATGAGCTTTAACTGTAAAAATTAGGATTTCTCTGTGCCCATTATGCTCATCGTCTGTTTGCTGTTGTTTATTATTTCTGTTATTTTCCATTTTCTCAAATTCTTTCTTTTTGCTGCTATTAAATTCTCCTTTTTTGTCTACATATTAGTTTCAATAAGTGCTAAAAATATGTTAATTCTATCACTACTGATGATCAATTATCAGCTTTTGTCTTTTTCATCAAAATTTTAAAAAATGCACACAAATATCAACGTAAGCATAGAAAGAAACACAAAAGCAAAACAAGGAACAAAATAAAACATGAAAATTTGATCATGCATAGTTAATGAAAGTGAGTCTAACACTTGTTTGTTTACATTCCTACCTGCACTTGTTGATTTTGTTGATTGTGCAGTCATTTATGCCAGTTTTTAATCTGCGGCAGACTTGCATTGGCATTTTAGACATTCCTGTGCTGCAACGATTAGTCGATTTATCGGATTAGTCGATCGACATAAAACGAACTATTTTGATAATTGACTAATCGTTTGAGTTATATTTTAAGCTAAAATTCAAAAAAAGTGTTTCTTCCAGGTTCTCAAATGTGGAAATTTGCCACATTTCTTGGTCTTACATGATAAAAAATTGAATACTTTTGGCAGACTTTTTGGTCAGACAAACCAAGACATTTGATGAGGTGGTCACATATTGTGATGGGCATTTTTCACTGTTTTCTAATGCCTTATAGACCAAACGGTTAATCGATTAATGGAGAAAATAATCTGCAGATTAATTGATATCAAAAGTAATCGTTAGATGCAGCCCTAATGGCTGTTACCCAGAGTGACTTGCTGTGAGCGAGAAGTTCAGGGCTTTATGGCATGAGACACGTGATTGCAGATGTTAACTTTGTGGTTCTCTGTTTTCACCACAGTCTAACTTTAACCACTTGTCTTTAAACCTCATCTGTAATAGAAAATGTTCTGTGCAGTCAGACAAAGTGTGTTTATGGAACGAGGATGTTTTATTTTCTACCACACACACCACACATTTTCTTCTACCTTCTCTACGGAGGTTTACAAGCTACTATAAAAGATGGATGGATGAAACATAGAGAGGAAGTGTGTGTTTGTATGTGCGTACCAGATGAGCGCTGGTGATAGGCAAGCCGGAGATTATGTGCAGAGAAAATTGGATTTCACCGGAGAACAACAGGATGAGAATGCTAATGTCATTTAGCGCATATGTATGAGAGGCAAAAACAAATATATTTTCACTCGGTCACTTTGCTCTCCCTCTCTGCTCACCTCTTGCCCACGCATTTCCTCTTGTCTTACTGTCGCTCAGTCCTTCCACTTTCCTGCCTTTCATCCCTCTTTCTGTCACCTGTTGTGTTCCCGTCCATCCCTCACTGTGCTCCCCACTTCCTTCCTCCCGCTGTCCTTCCTCTCACCACCGTTGTCTTTTTTTCCGTGCCGCTCACTCATCACTTCGAATCTTCTCCCTGTCCACCCTGCAGAAGAGGAAGACCACCACCATCTCCGTGGAGGTGAAGAAGTCTCAGCACAAGTACATCATAGGTCCAAAGGGCAACACCCTGCAGGAGATCCTGGAGGCCACAGGGGTGTCTGTGGAGATGCCCCCTCTGGACTCCTGCTCAGAGACCATCATCCTAAGGGGGGAGCCTGATAAGCTGGGCCCGGCGCTCACGCAGGTGTACGCGAAGGTGAGGAGGAGAGCGGAGGTGGAAAGTGCATGATTAGGAGTGTCAGAGTCAAGACCTGTTTTTGATACTTACATACATACATACATTTTTATTAGATTTTCTTTTTACATGAAAATCTTTGTACCTAAAAACCAGCCACCATTTAAACAAATATATAGTCCATTTAGTTCATGATTTTATGTATACGTAATTTTCTCAAAGTTAGTAGTACAGTTAGCATTTCCATCTTATGAATTAGCTGCAATAGTTGATAGTAGTAGTTAATAGTTTTGGCCACTTGGGGGGAGCAGAACAAGCTGACAACACCACATATCATCACCTCATGAAGTTGATATGACATACATGTTAGCAAACAGTTGCCTGTTTACACATCAAGCGGACACAGAGCAACGTTAGCATTCATTTGTCGTGTTTCTGGCCACCCGATGAATGTAAGTTGGCTCTGTTTTGGACTCCACCAGCTCCTGAGGGAAAAGTCTGGCTCTTTAGCTGCTAAATGCTCCACTGTGCTCACCAGCTAGTCACAAACTGTGTCTGACTGTTTGTTGCTAAACAGCTGCCTGCTGAGGCTGCAAACAAAGCTGATGAGAGAGAAGCAAAACAATGAGCTGAAAGAGGCTACAAAAGCTAGCTTTTAATCTCCAGCCAATTATTTATTATAGGTGAATCAGTCTGTAACCATTTGAGGGACTGCTTATTTTGAGATTTCAGTGAGTTTGTGAATGTAAACTGGATTTGATCGTGTGAGCCTTTTGTCCCTGCGCAGGCCAAGAGTGTGATGGTGATGGAGGTGACCGCTCCGGCCTGGCTGCATCGCTTCATCATCGGCAAGAAAGGGCAGAACATCGGGCGGATCACACAGCAGCTACCACGGGTAAGGGGAGAGGGAGAGATAAAACACACATTCTGCTCCTGCTATATGACCGAATACTTTGAGCACACAGGATAAATGGTTGTAGTTGTGTTGCAGTGGCAGCGTGTGGGATCTTGTACATCAGTGTACATCATGTAGGAGGAAAGAGTGACAGCAGCATGGCAGAGGATACTTGTAACATGGACTGAGCTGTGCTACACTTTGATTGGATCGTCTTTATCTCTCTGTGTGTGTGTGTGTGTGTGTGTGTGTGTGTGTGTGTAGGTTCACATAGAGTTTACGGACGGTGAGGAGCGCATCAGTCTGGAGGGGCCGACAGAGGAGGTGGAACAGGCTCAGGCTCAGATACAAGAGATCATCAAGGACCTGGTGAGTACTCACACACACACACACACACACACACACACACACACACAGAGCTAAAATCATAGACCTTTTTACAACAAACCATCTACAATAGAAAGTGTAGAAACCTGCACTAACATCTGAGCTGTGTTTTAGTGTAGCTGCTGTGTTACAGCTGTTAAATGATCACATTTCTGTTAATATGGTGCAGATTCTTTATCAAATACAGCTCTCACTCTCTCTCTCTTCAGTGATCATCTCATCAACATTATAATAACTGATTTTCCATTTACCAATGTGGCTATTAACTATGGTAGGATACGGAAAATGGGATGAATGATCTCAGGGAAGAATATTGATGTAATCATTTTAACATTGTACAGGAAGATTAATATATTTGTAGTTGACCCAAACACGAGCTGAAACAGTCAGTCAACTAATCGATTAGACAGAAAATGACATTTTGACAGTCAGTTAATTGTTTAAAGCCATTTTTCAACACCAGCTGTTCAAATGTGAGGATTTACTGCTTTTCTGTGTTTTGCATCATTGTGAACTTAAAATCGTTGTGTTTTGAACTGTTGGTCAGACGAAACAAGCAATTTGAAGACCAAACCATGAATCAGATAATAGAGAAAATAATTAGCAGATTAATCGATAATGAAAATAATCGTTAGTTGCAGCCTTACATGGGATATTTATCACAATAAGAGGATCGGTATTGATCACTAATTGCATTAATAAAATATATCTCTTAAAAGCCTCATAACACTGTCAAATGCTCCTGTTATTATTTCCTATTTAATGCATTTCAAGGTAGTTGTAACATTACTGCCCAAAATGAGATGAAGCGTTGTTGTATCAGAATCTCTTCACTCTTAGAATAAAGACACCTGGAGGGCTGAGAGACACAGAAAAAGACTGAATACAGATTGGATGAGGTTCAGGTAGAAATTCAGTGACAAATCTTAAATCCCCCTCTGTGTGCAGCTGGTGAGGATGGACTACACTGAAGTCATCATAGACCAGCGTTTCCACAGACACCTCATCGGGAAGAACGGAGCCAACAGTGAGTACACTTCAGTCCTGCTGATCTCAACAGAAAGAAACTGGGACATCAACGCTGCTGGGGTTTAGAGTTCAAATGCCAGTGGGACCAGCTATTTTTAAATATGTGAACTTAAAAAAGTCCTTTGGAGAAAATCATCCACCAAATGGTACACACACTCACACAGATAAATATATGTTAGCCACTTTTTTGTTTTTTCTGTTTTACTCAGAAGCGTTGCATCTTGTGCAAATTACTTGTTTGCTTTTGTTTGGTTTGGCCGGTTAAGAGACAGACTTTCACTGGATGTTGGATGAAGCCTCGTCACAGTTTGACAATAGATCTGTCTGTTTCTACATGGGTCTTGACAGACAGTTTGGCATGCACTAAAACCTTAAGATGTTTAAATTTGCAGCAATAGCGTCTCAAGGGCTTGAAATGTAGCTGTAAAAAGTTTGTAATTTCAGCCGTCATGCCTCAATTCACGTCAGTTACAGTGGACTCCACTAGTGACCAGTTTTCAGTGTAAAGCGGAGAAATGGATTATGATGCAGGAATGGTGCTGCAAGTTTGTGTGAACACTTTTTTTCCACCCTAAAACTAGTGAGTAGAAACCGTGACACATCTTTGAACATGCAAACCTCTCTGTTCTGTCACACCATCCATCCCTCCCTGCTTTTCTTCACCTTTACTACAGTCAATCGGATCAAGGAGCAGTACAAAGTGTCGGTACGAATCCCGCAAGACTCTGAACGAAGTGGCCTGGTCCGGATCGAGGGAGACCCTAAAGGAGTCCAGCTGGCACGCAGAGAGCTCATTGAGATGGTCCAGAGAATGGTGAGAATGGGTGGGATGTTCGGCATAAAGCAAAAAAAAGCTCCGTTCACAGACTCCAAAGTGGCCTGTTCACACTTTTTATCCCATTTCCAGGAAAACGAGCGCACCAAAGACCTGATCGTGGAGCAGAAGTTCCATCGGACAATCATCGGCCAGAAGGGAGAAAAGATCAAAGAAGTTCGGGACAAGTTCCCTGAGGTGAACGTTCTCTGCGATCCTTACTGCACTTTATCTCACCTATTCTTCATTGTAAAATAATTATTCTTGATCCAGTTCTAATTTAATTTGACGAGTATTATCTCATCTACTTTCAGGTCATTATCAATTTCCCCGACCCGTCGCAGAAGAGTGACATCGTCCAGCTGAGAGGGCCGAAGAACGAGGTGGAGAAATGTGCCAAGTTCCTCCAGAAAATCATAGCAGACCTGGTATGACCCTCCGCTTTCTGTCTTTGTCTCTTTGTCTGTCTCCGTCTCTAAACACTTGACTTCACAGCAGCTTTCTTTCTTTCTTTTTGTAGATTGAAAATAGCTTCTCGCTATCCGTTCCCATCTTTAAGCAGTTTCACAAAAACATAATTGGTAAGGGTGGCGCCAACATCAAAAAGGTGAGACTTTGAAAATGATCACTTCAAGCTATGCATTAATGTCAATGTAAGATTTATAATTATTTTAAGCCACATCTTGAAATGAACCAATTTGAACCAATATTGAAAACAGTTTAAATACGGATTTCAGCCATATTGTTGTGTTATATTATGTTAAAGGCACAAAATAACAGATGTTGTTAATGCCACCAGATCCGTGAAGAGACCAACACTAAGATCGACCTGCCGACAGAGAACAGTAACTCCGAGATGATCGTCATCACGGGCAAGAAGAGCAACTGCGAGGCAGCCAGAGAACGAATCCTCGCCATCCAGAGAGAACTGGTGAGAGACGACACGGTTTCTTCTTTTGTATTCATTTACCTCCCCTAATGGTCCCCCCAAAAAATGACTTATTTACTTATAATTACTTACTAAAACAATGGATGTGATTGAAAATATTGAGACATTTAGAAGCAAAATGCTAAAATATATCCATTTTATATTTATACTTTTTTACACTTCCTTTACTAGATGGTTCGAGTTCCATGAGATGGATGTATGATCAGAATACATTTTGACAAGAAGAACTTAATTCAAGGGCCACTTACTAGCTTTTTCCTGAGCTTTCAGACATATCTTGCACTCCTCCTCATCAGATGGAGATGGCTCAGTCGTCATCACGTGGCAGTATGAAACCTCTGTCAAGCGATGACAGCTGAGCTATCCCCATGACAACTGAACGAACTATATCTGCTGAGGATGACAGTGAGATGTGGTTAAAGCTCTGGAAAGGGGTGCTGACCATTAACCGCAACATCCACGCTTTGAATTCAGCACCGTTGTTGCATCTCCCTCATTTCCTGTTATCTATTTACATATTTGTCTCCCAAATAATGATAATTTAACAAAAGCTGGAAAAAAATAGTAAGTGGACCTTGAGTTAAGATTAAGATTTTTGTCTGTTGTTGAATGAACTTTCATGCTCAACAGAAGAAGTTTGATTCCAATATAACAAAAAATTACAACCCACTAAATTTAAGATCTAAGATTAATTTAAGAAGATGTAAAGCTAAAGGTCTGCATATTTGTTGTTATTTTCCTTTATTTATCATGGAGGGATTAGGCGAAAGACAAAATGCTGCAAATGTAGCTGCATCACAGTAATCTCCTTTCTCTCTTCATCCCTTCAGGCCAACATTAAGGAGACGGAGGTCACCATCCCCGCCAAGCTGCACAACTCTCTGATTGGCTCCAAGGGCTGCCTCGTGCGCTCCATCATGGAAGACTGCGGCGGCGTCCACATCCATTTCCCCTCCGAGGGCTCCGGCTCGGACAAGGTCACCATCAGAGGCCCCGCTGGTGAGGTGGAGAAGGCCAAGAAACAGCTGCTGCAGCTGGCCGAAGAGAAGGTGGGTGGGGAAAGAAAAGTTTTAAGAATGATACAAAGAGTGAATGAACAGAAGAGGAGACTGAGAAGTGAGGAGGGAGGGAGAGGGCAAATACTTACAACCCTATCCTGTCCTCTTTCCCTTCCTTCCTTCCTTCCTGCCCTTTTCAGCAAGTCAACAACTTCACAGCTGAGCTTCAGGCCAAACCAGAGTACCATAAATTCCTGATCGGCCGTGGCGGGGCCAATATTCGGCGCGTGCGGGACAGGACGGGGGCCCGCATCATCTTCCCGTCCCCGGACGACACCGAGCAGGAACTGATCACCATCGTAGGGAAGGAGGAAGCCGTTCGTCAGGCCCAGAAGGAGCTGGAAAGTCTGGTCAAAAACTTGGTAATTACTACACTGCATTTATCTGATGTTAATCTGTACTATCTGTACTTGCATTATTAGTTTAAGAGCCTCTCTAAATCAGTGTCATATTCTTAGATATCGCCTTTTTCTACTTAAATACCCTGCACTTAATCTGTTCCTGTCGTCTCCCTCTCCAGGACGACGTGGTGGAGGACAGCATGGTAGTAGACGTTCGCCACCACCGCCACTTTGTGTGCCGGAGAGGCCAGGTGCTGCGGGAGCTGGCAGAGGAGTACGGCGGAGTAGCTGTGAGCTTCCCTCGTACGGGAGCCAACAGTCAGCGGGTCACTCTGAAGGGAGCCAAGGACTGTGTGGAGGCCGCCAAGAAACGCATCCAGGAGATAATCGAGGACCTGGTAAGAGACAGTAAAAATCTTGCCATTACAAAATTCATTTTGTCTTTTTATTTTCATTTTGCCCAGAAAAAGAGTGACACCTGTACGGATCAATATTGGTGTTCAGGTCGAAGCTAAATCAAAGGAGTTGAATCTAATTATTGTAAATGTCACTGAAATGCTGCCAATAGTAGCAGCATGTTAAATATCAGACAGGATCACGAGGTGAAAAAGGACATTTAGTTTTGTCTTCCATATGTTTTTGGGGGAAACATAACTTTTCAGTTAGTGAAGCCACTTGGCTGCCATGGTAACCAACTGACCTTGTAACCTGAGTGCAGCGTGAGAGCAGCAAACATGTCGTGTCATGCTCAATGATTTCACATCCAGAAGTGATGGAAGTAATCATCCTGAACTCGTGTCGTGTGTTTGCTCTCAGCACCGTTGTTACCCAGCTGTCTCCTCTCTCTCCCCCCCCCCCCCCCTCTCTCTTGAGCAGGAGTCCCAGGTGAGTGTTGAGGTGGCCATCCCTCAGCGCTACCACCGTGCCATCATGGGGCCTAAAGGTTGCCGCATACAGCACATCACCAGGGAGCACGAGGTCCAAATTAAGTTCCCCGAGAGAGACGACAGCGCTGCAGGTCTGAAACATAACACACAAAGAGAAGTGTACCTGCAGCTATACAGTAACACTAATACTGTTGATAATATGTTGCACAAGAAGCATTGCTCCCTGAGGACAGGATCTATGATATCTGGTGTCACTTTATGGACATATTTATCAAAATACACGAGATACAGGCATCCAAAGACTGGCTTTCAATCCTTTGTCTGTGGTAAAATTACAGGTCAGGAGGCTCCACCACATGAAAACGGTGATGTCAGTCCAGAGGCGGAGTTTGTCCCTCGCAAGTGTGACATAATCACCATTTCTGGGCGTGCAGAGAAGTGTGAACTGGCTAAATCCACCCTGCTGGTAGGCACCATTTTACTTCAGTTCATGATGCCGCCTGTTCTTTTCCATCTCTCTCTTTTTCCTCGTTAATAATCTTGTCACTGCTTCCTCCTCAGGCGCTGGTGCCCATAACGGAGGACGTCGAAGTGTCTTACGAGCTGCATCGCTACATCATCGGCCAGAAGGGCAGTGGGATCAGGAAGATGATGGAGGAGTACGAGGTTAGCTCACACTCTGTGGTGCCATCTTCTGGCAAAGAGACCTTTCATGCTGCAGGTCACAATGTCTGCATCAGTGATAAGTAGTGAGAAAAGCTGTTTTAAACATGCTTAGTTACGGTGATATGTTTAATTGGTTATATTTATTTAAAAAAAGGTGATCTGTATTTGATTGTTTGCATGTTGCCTGTGTGTGGTTTTGCAGGTGAACATCTGGGTGCCGCAGCCGGAGAAACAGCTGGATGTGATCAAGGTGACGGGCCTGGCAGCCAACGTGGAGCGAGCCAAACAGGGCCTGCTAGAGAGGGTCAAAGAACTGCAGGCCGAGCAGGAGGACAGGGTACACATTAAAATAATGTTTTCTGTCTTTTGCAATATGGTTATCGTATCAGTACAATTGTTGTGTGGTGCAGTACGACTCCTTCTTACTTGTTTGCTATGTTGACAGTTAAAGATGGAAGCTTATTCTACTGTTGTATTTGTTGTAAGTCACACTGGAGAGGAGTTAAGGGTTAAAATGAACCTGCTGCAGAGTTCATAGATCTAGGAAGTGTTTTTCTGTGCACCAAACACGACTACAGTTTAATTTTTCCTGTTGAAAGACCACCACACTGGATTATTACCACCTCCTAAACAGACTTATTATGTCAGACTCTGATAATCCTGATAACAGTAGCTCATATTGAAAGTGATATGGGCCATATTGTAAAGACATTTGAGTGTTTGAGGCTTCTGCTGCCCCGTCTCCTTTTCAGGCCCTGCGCAGTTTCAAGGTAACCTTGTCCGTAGATCCAAAGTTTCATCCCAAGATCATCGGCCGCAAGGGAGCGGTCATCTCTCAGATCAGGAAAGACCACGACGTCAGCATCCAGTTCCCCGACAAAGGAGACGAGCAGCAGGTGTGTGTTTATTTGTGTTATTGCTGCTATGTTGATAAAAAAAATACATATTGGGAGTATGTTGCCATAAAGCCTTTTCACTTGAAATATGCATTTTAATTGTATTTTCTCGTCTATAACTGGCTTTATTTTGAGCACTTTCCTCCTTTGTCCAATTCACATTGTTTGCTCCTTTCTTTCCCTCTTTTTACATGTACATGTTCCTGTTTGCTTTTCCCCATCCTGCCCCCTCTCCCAGGATCTGATCGTGATCTCAGGGTACGAGCGTAACGTGGAGGAGGCACGTCAGGCCATCCAGCAGCTGGTGGCCGAGTTGCAGGAGATGGTGAGCCAAGATGTTCATCTGGACCCGAGGACCCACGCTCGCATCATCGGAGCGCGTGGCAAAGCCATCCGCAAGCTGATGGAGGAGTTCAAGGTCCAATTTTAGTCTGGGAATTTTATGATCTGCGTGTGTTTACACACCGGTTCATCAGTTAATTTTTACTCTGAATATGGAGGGGAAAAAAAGTTCTGATTCTATTTTGTTCCATTACATCTTGTCTGAATTTCACCTGTTGTTCATGTGTTCAGGTGGATATCCGGTTCCCTCAGCCGGGCTCCGACGAGCCCGACAAAGTGACGGTGACAGGCCTTCCTGAGACTGTCGACAACGCCATCGACCACCTGCTCAACCTGGAGGAGGAATATGTGAGTTCACCAAGACGTAGTCGTCGCACACAATTTCCACGATAGATAGAAATTCAGTGTTTCTCCTCTGGTACTTAAGCTGATGAACTTTCAGTATCTCACCAGGTGAAACCTTGGTTATCATCAGGGAGAAAACCAACTATAACTCAGCAAGAGTTCTTTGGTGAATGCACACTAAGTATCAGGTTCTGGTTATGTCAGTGCCATATTTAGAAGAAAGGATAACGCACACGCTAAGCTCAATTAGTCTCAAGACAAAAACAAACATTGGTGGTGCTTAGTGTGTGGTCATCCTCATCCTTTTTTCTAAATAAAAACAATTATACAAATACATGTTGAATACAAATAGACAAAAACACCTCAGTGACAGCAGGGCAGAGCAAAAGGAGGAGCAAAAAAAGGTTCATTGGGGTTGTTTAAAGAGCAGTTTTCTTCTCCCCTCCCTCCTTTCTCCACCTCTCTCAGATGCTCAGTGTGACCGAGACGGAGACCTTGGCAGCTTACATGAAGCCTCCATCTCGCTATGGAGGGGGAGGCGGAGCAGGAGGAGTGGATGATAGCAGCGGGGGTCCGGCTAAGGGCTTTGTGGTGCGGGACGCCCCCTGGAACGCAGCAGGGAACAAGGTTGGACGTGCTGATTTTTACTCATTTATGAATGTAGAAATGTAACGGACAGTGGTTTCTTTTACTAAATCTGAATCAGTTAAGAGAGGAGATGTAGATGAGTTAGAGAAAGAGTTTTAAATGTTTAAGAGAGATGCACTTCATATTTTGTACACTGAGCGTCTTGCCTTGCATCCAGGTTATTAGTGCAGTGTATCAAACATGTTGCATCTGTTTGTTCCAGGCTCCCGACATGAGCAGCGCGGAGGATTTCCCCACATTCGGGACAGGCGTGGCCCCGAAGCAAGCGTCCGCCTGGGGTCCCAAGAAGTTCTGAAGCCGCTCATCTGGAGGAAAACAAAAGAAACTTCTGTAAAGTAGATGACGAGAGACTCTCTAATCAAATTGCTGCTCGCCTTCCTCCCTCCTCCTCTTCTCGTTAGTGACCTCCCTTTGTCTCTCTCTCTCTCTCTGTAAACCCCCTGTACCGTCCTCCCACAACCAGCCACAATGAATTCTGGGAGAACTATCCCTTCTTTTTTTCTTATCTGTCTTTCCTCTTAGTACCTCCACCTCCTCCTTCTCCTGAGAGGAAAAAAAAAAAGAACACTGAGTGCTCTCTTCATAGTTTTGCTGTCCCGCTCTGCCTCTCGGTTGCACCACCCCTGCCGGTCTCGCTGAAACATTTCAAAAACTGTCTCCCCATTTTTCACCTCTGACTGCCAAACTCTCCTCAAAATCAATCACCTCACTGCAGTACATCAGAAATGTTTAAGCTCTTCAGAGAAGTGGGGTCAGAGAGCACTGGGGGAAATATCATCGGACACCTGAAGCAAGACGCTTTCAGGGAGGCGGTGGTCGTGTGTCCAAGTAACAACAGCTAAATCTTGGATTTTTTTTAAGCTCAAAAAAAGAGGGGAGTTTTACTGTGCAAGAAGAGTTTGTAAACAATGACATCTTTCAAGATTCTTTTTCTGTGGTTTTTACAAGGAGGTTTCTTGTTGGCTCACCTTTCCAGTCACTAACGTGGTGCAGCAGGTGAGGCAATGAGCTCTGTGTGTGTGTGTGTGTGCGTGTGTGTTAGTGGGTTCAGGAGAGGTTTTTCACCCACAAGTGTTTGTAGATCCCCTTTTTATTTATGTCGGATCTGGGAGCAAAAACAGCTGCTGTAGTCGACTTAACTGGACTTTTAAATCGTGATGAATCAAAAGAAATGGAAGTGTGTTTATAATGAAGGTCGTCTTGTCACAACTGTTTATTTATTCCAGAAAGGAGCCATTTTATTTGAACTACTGTGATCATGCGTTTTTACAAAAGCACCCACTGTAGCTTGATGCTTACAACCTTATGTTTGGGAGTGAATGCTGTACGTCAGGGTTTGGGCACATGTTAACAGTTGTTATGTGTAAGTGTACAAAGAACTTTTCGCTATTTTTTTAAACTGTGTGGGATTTTTTTTGTTGTTGGTTTCTGGCATATTTGGAAGACTGTACGTATGTGTGTGTGAGCGTGGAAGTTAAGATGTATATTTGAATGAAGCTGAACCAAACTTTTACACCGTCTTTGTCCGTTTGTCTCTCTTCTCGGAGCTGTTCTCAGAGCTCATTTAGAGGTTTTTAACCCTCTCAGCTCGACATTAACACTTGATTTTTACTGTCAACATGCACACAACGCTGCTTAATCTGACCTCCCCTCCCACAAAACAAACTCAGTATCAATAGCTGCACTTTGGTTTCCTCTCTCGTACAAGTGCTTCACATGTATTTAGTGATATTTTGTAGCAAAAACGTTTGTTGCCCCTTTATTCCTTTCTCCAGTTCTGAGACTTAAAGCGATATGTGTCCTGTCGCTAAACTGTACAATTGGCCCAGATTTCAGTCAGTTTAATCAAAGCTTCTTGTGCCTGGAGTCTTAAAATAATAGTTAAACAGTTTGGAAAATACACTTATTTGCTTTCTTTCCGAAAGCTGAGACAAGATTGTTGTCACTCTCAAGTCTGTACGAGTAGTGCGGAGCTGGAGCCTGGAGGTGATTAGCTTAGCTTAGCATAAAGACTGGAAGCTGGGGAAGAGTGAATAAAATACGCTTCACCTCTTAAACTTACTAATTAAGAAGTTATATCTCATTCATTTAATCCGTACACAAACAGAAATATAAAAAGGTTGTGGCACTAGGAGAAGAACTTATGTGCTCTAAATATTTCTTGGCAAACAGTTGGCCGCAATGGCTTCCTCTTGTCTAGTGAGGTTGCCAGGCAACCAGCGGAGACGCTGCATAGAAGTGCGGATGGATAAACTATTGTTCGTCAAGAAGTAGTTCCAGCAATAGTTAACACCCTAAAACCACAAATAGTCATTTTTACATTTCTGTTTGGGTACGGATTAAACAAATGAGATACAACACTTGTTCACTGGTGAGCTTTAGAAGTGCTGGTAGATGTATTTTTGAACTTTAAACCGAGTCAAGCTAGCTGTTTCCCTAGCCACATTTGTGACCTCAGCACTCTGTGATTCGGTCACGTAGCGTTCCCTACACAAACCTTAGGGTGAAACTTTTTTTAACCCGTTTTCCAGCAGTGGGTTGTATTTTAAAATGTATTTGCTCAGAATGATATAATGTTAGTCCGGAGCGATATCTGCGTTTGAACCCCATATTTCCAGAGTCTGCGCCTAATGGCTAATGGTCTCCTGTTGCTTCTGGTCAAGATGCTAAGCTAAGCTAACCACGTCCTGACTCAAGCTCCGTACTAAATGTGCAGATATGAGATTGAGATATTGAGAAAGAAAGCAAATATGCATTTTTCTCAAAATGTCAAACTATTTGACACGCCCGGGAAGAGCTCGGGACCTGATTGACAGCTCTTAAGTTAGCGGACATTAGAACTAAAATAAAGAAAACTCAGGGTCCAACTTAAAAGTCAAAGCTGGTGCAGAAAGGACTCTTTAAAGTTGACGACAGATTAGTAAACAAAACCGACTATGCAACCCAACAGGATCATACAGCAGATCACTGTCTGTCAGTGGTACTTTATTGTACTTTGCTACAATTATAGCATCATTATATATGTTTGTGGGACAGCAAACTAGTAATTTGTCTATTTTTAGTTGTTGAACTCTGCATTTTTAAATTACTTTGTGTGTGTCTGTGCTTAAATGGCAGGACAGCGCTGCCCCCGAAGCAGCCACTATTTCTGTAAAAAGCTATGAAAAAACCCACTATTGGCCTTAATGAGTAATTAGTCTACAGCATTTTAGAAAAGGTGTGATTGAGTAAGTATGCAACACTGCAATAACATGTCAGTGACCGGACTTTTTTTCCTACTCGAAATAAAATTTGAAAAAAAAGGAACCAAAAGCACCGGTAGATTGTCTTTTCTTCGTGGCATCTTTTTGTTTTACAGCCCGTACCAAAAAAAAAAACAAACACTTTAACCATCCTTCTGTGCATACTGTCTGTCAGTTTATTTTTATTTTTTATAAATCAGGAAGATATGATTTGTTATGTAACAGCCTGTACAACGCAACATACAGAAAACAAAAAACAACAAAAACCAAACAAATGAAATTGTACAAAGCAGCACTGGGCCATAAATAACCCATATAATAATATTTTTCACATTTTTGATTGGAGGTTTTTCCTTTGCCAAACCCCGTAGATATTCCATCAGTCAGATCACAGCTGCTCTTAGAAGGTAACTGAGCTTCTTTAATTAATTTATTTTAATTAGTTCGACTCATCAAAACTGTGCCTTGAAAAAATAATGTTTGGGGTTTCGTGTTCGGTAGCAGGTTTATCAAATTGGCAACAGGATGTTGAGAACGGTGAAAAAGAAAGATACGCTTTGGAAAGCTGTTCACGTACAATCAACCACTAGGTGGATGTTCTGGATCAAATAAAACCCTTGTATAAACATTTAACAAATGTAAATCATTGATGTTAGTTGAAATGAAAAAACTGCAGAGCCCTAATTAATAACATTCACATGTAAACAGCGGCGTAGGTCGTGGGATGCAGACGACTCGTCCTCCTGCTGATCTTGAAACTCCTCGTTGTTGGCTCTGGAGGTCCTGCCAGGTAAACAGAGTCAGACATGATGGATGGATGGACCAGAGTGGAGGTGTGAGTGGATCTACAGTAAACGATGCGGGGTAAGCGAGACAGCGGGAGTGATGTGGAAACCCACTTAAACCTTTTGGCTTCAGTCCATTTTAAAAAAATGTACGACATTTTGGGAAAGTCGCTTTCTTGCCGAGAGTTTGCTAGATGGGAAAATTGATATTACTCTCATCTGTATGCTAACGTGAAGCTACAGCCAGGAGACTTATCAGTTAGCATAGCTGGCTCTGTCCAAACTAAAGAACAAAACCCACCTATCAGCACCTTTTTAAAGCTCACTAATTAACACATTATATCTCGCTTGCTTAATCTGTACAAAAACCGAAGTGTAAAATCTACAATTCGCCGTTTTACAGGGTTTATGTGCCAAACAATTTCTTGGCCCCAACTATTTCATGGTTGCCAGGCAACTGGCCAAGAAATGATCCGGCACATACCCCCCTGTAAAATGGCGAATTGTCCTTTTTACGGTTTTTGTACTGATTAAAGAAACGAGACACGAGCATGATTAATTGGTGAGTTTAAGAGCTGCCAATAGGTGGATTTTGTTATCTTTGGACAGAGTCACGCTAGCTGTTTCTCCTCGTTTCCGGTCTTTATGCTAAGCTAAGTTAGCCAGCTGCTGGTTGTAGCTTCATATTTACCAGACAGATGAGAGCGAATAAGCGCGTTTCCCAAAATGTCAGACTTTTCCTGTATCAAAACCTACCAAGTCTACAAGTAAATATATATATTTTTAAACATCTCATGATGAATCCTCTCAGTTGTAACACACAAGCTGTAAGACTAGAACATAATTTGCCATTCATTATTCTCAATACACAGTTTTTAGCAGGAGTTTTTTCCCCCCAAAAGTCCATTTTTCTGTCTAACCTTCCAGTTTTCTCCACAGTTTAAAGGCTGCGAGTTTTTTTCCATTTGACAAGACGAGTCAGAAGTGATGCTGGGCCAGAACAGAAACGCAAACAGGACTGATAAAGTAGCCAGACTGCTAATGTGGAGACATGAAGAGGACAGCAACATACAGTGGTACATGTGTAAACATTTTTTCTTCCTCCAGTTTTAAACCCCCCCCTAAAGAAGTCACAATCACAAGACACTCTGGGGTTCATTCTCAGATTCAAGTGTCTGTTTTTTATATTTTTGTGAAAATATTGTCACTTTTTTTTTTTTTACCCACGTTTCAGTCTTTTTAGGTGACGATCCGTTAACGTGCAGGCTGGCAGAGAGCAGCTCCTCCCAAAATAAAACACTGACCAGAGCAGAGGTGATACGTGTTAAAATAAGTGCCAAAAGGTAAAGAAAAAAAAAAAAAAGAAGCTGTTTGTGAATGTGGAAAAAAATATGTTGGGAAGAATGAGAACAAAACCGTGTCAAAAAAACAAGCGGATGAACTAACGTGTCGTGTCGATGAGAAGTTAGTTTAAAAATCGCCCACGAGTGTCCGAAACATAAAGTGCAGGCAGTGTCTGTTCTTCTTTGAAACCGCCGTAGCCCCCGGCCATTAAAAGAGTCCAAGAGCAAACAACCAACAAAATAAACAAAACAAATCAATAATGCTGAATTGTCAACAATCCACAGTAGGAACAGCTGGATTCCAGAGGAGTCTCTCGCTCAAGGCAGGGGTTGGATTTGGTTGTCAGTTTATTAAAAGTACGAGGAGCGCCACGCAGACCCTCCCCACTTCCACCCGAATGCCTCCCTCGCCCGCTCCATTCACTCGACCCGGATGAGCAGTCCGTAGAGGAGCGTGCCGCCCTGCTCCTTAGTGATCCACTCGATCTCTGAGTTGCTGAAGCGAGGGTCCAGGGGCTCGCTGTGGCCAAGCGTCTGGGGTCCCACCTTGTAGGAGCCGGGACGCACACACACCTGGAATCCCACCTGAGCCTGGTGGCAGCGGTGAGAACGGGGGTCCTGAAATCTGCACGAGGAGAAGGAGAACTATCAGTAAGTGCTCTCTGTCCCCAAAAAAATACAAAAACCTACCCTTTTTGGCACTTTCACTCAGGGTGTTTTTTTTGTGTGCACAAATTTCAAAACAGGCAGGTGCAAACGTACCTAATGTATTAGTGATTTTCTGAACCAGGTGGACTTACTGCACTTTAGGGGCAAAGATCTCCATGCCGGAGTAGCGCATAGTTGGGGAGAGCCGCACTCTGGGAACCTCCCTGCCAGGGGCGCTGTTCTCCTCTGGCTCGCTGTAGCCATTAGGCCCCTCTGCCTTCACAGGGGACACTGAGAAGATGGACGACGTCCCTGCAACAACAAAATGACATTTACAGTTTAGGCTTCAGTTTTAGGAGCACTTCTTTCAGTCAGCTGTTGTTATCGCTACTCTTCTGCTTCTGTCTGAAAAACAAAGTCAGCTTCACGGTGAGAATGATCTCTTTCAGGGTATGAAGACTTTGAGCTTTTCAAGACAGCTGTGGGCATAACTTTTTCTGAGAGGAAAATACTAAATTACTCGGGAAGAGCATCCTTGAACCTCAGTGGCACACAGTGTTAGTCTTTGTAAAAAGGAATCTGATGTTCCTACCAGCCAGCAGCTGGCTGTGGTCCAGCGTGCGTCGCAGGGCTCCCACGCTGGTGCCGTGGTACGCGATGTGCCACTTCTTCAGTGCATTAGAAACCTCACAATGGGGCTTGATCCTGCACAAAGAGGATACATGCACTTATAGACACACATGCAGCAATGAGAAGTACAGACGTTAATTACAGATTAATAGATGCACAGCCTGTAAGTCAGCAGAGACATTTTTTGTCCCCTTGATGTCATTTTTAGGGGCCCTTTAGTTTTATATTGTGGTAAGAAATTATTATTATTATAAATTGTGTAATAAATTAGCTTTGCAAGTAAACAGATTTACTTTAAGTTTTGAGGACATAAACAGACAAGGGAAAACCTGCTGTGTTTTTCTCTCCTAGCATCATCTGTAATTCTCTGGTCATTACTTCCTATGGACCATGGTGAAATTAAAGGGGTATACAGCCATTTTTATAAACTTTCTTCCTGGTACTGAGTGAAAGTACACAGCTATGTCTGTTGGTAATACTGTAGTACCTCTTAGTTCAATAGCTCCCTGCTCTTTCATGTAACTGACTGAGAAGTCGTCCTCTCACCTGAGGGCGAAGCGGCACCATCCGAAGGGCAGGGCGTAGTCCCGGGGCGGCTCTCCTCTCTTGTAATAAGCCTCATCACCCCGGAGCTTGTGGCAGGACTCACAGTAGCACAGGTTGTACTTTGCGTCTTCGTTAAAATAGCCGTCTTTTTACGGACGGTGGTGGAGAAGACAAAGATCATGGTTGTTACGTGATTTTAGATCTGAGACGAGATCGTGCCAGAAAGGCTGGAATAAAACTCACCTGGTAACGTGAGCAGGTCCTTGAAGCGTGAGCACAGCGCCTGGTACTCACAGGTCTTGTTGGGGTTGACCTCTGGAGGGGGCGTCCAGCACACACTCTCTTTGATTCCTGGTACAACGACAACGGCGGACAAAATAGATCAAACTCAAGACTTAAGAGAGTGAACAGAACCTAAACGAAAAGATAAACAGACAGTAACCGTTGGCTGCTTACCGTCAACCATGTCTGCCTTCTCCATGTCGCCCTGACAACGGGTCTCACCACTCTCTCCACCCACAGCTGGCACATTGTTTGTTACTATAGTAACCTGCCATGACAACACAACATTTAACAGCATATTATTTTGGGATTTAGTTCATAATTCACTTATGTACGACACCAGAATGGAAGAAGACAAACCGCCATGTTTCAGTGTGAGTGTGGAGGATGTACTGTACGTGTCTGTCTGCAGCGCTGACCTGTTCACACTGGCCGTAGAGGTCGATGAAGGGGTAGCAGGGCGAGGGAATGTCCTGCGCCGCCACACCCTGGTCCATGCCATTGACGTAGAGGTGGAGACAACTGTTGGCGTCCACCAGCAGACCCAACACCGTCCCCTCCGGACAAGTGTCCAGATTAGGACCATAGTTCTCACAAGTCTGAGGAAAAGAGGGATTCGCAGAAAGGAAAAAGGTTGTTTTAACGGGAGAGAAAAGACAAATGAGCCACGAGGGGAGTGTCTGGAGGGAGGATGGTGAAAGAAGTATAAATGGAAGAAAGAGCAGGAAGAGACATCGGCAATTGAATGACAAATGAGAAAAGATCAATCAAACAGTCAATGAGGCATGTCAGTGAGAACACACTCAGTTTGTCATGTAAGACAAAAATCAATAGACGACAGATGTGTGTTTGTGTGTGTGTGTTACCTTTAGGGAGTTGTGGAAGACAGAGTCTCTCTGCAGCAGCCAGGCGGAGCGTTTAAGACAACACGCTGTGGAGGGGAAGTTGAGCCGGTCGGGGGAGTGACCTATCACCCCTAACGACAGCGACGACGTCCATGACGGGTTCAGACGGTCGATCTGAAACTGGCGACCAAAGAGAGGCTGTTGACAGACTGAACAGCCTAAAATACCTTGTCTTCGTATTCTTGTTGTACTTGGTATATATTCTAGTAGTAAATAAACTTCTCATTTTTTAATTATGCTGGTGAATTTAGTTCCTGTTGCTTGACGTCTTCTCTGATCCCTATTCTTCATATGTTTACTACCATTATTTCTACTCTGTATTTACAACATTTATTGGTCCATCCAGGAGGAGGGATTCCTGCTCTGTTGCTCCTTTTTTTCCTTCTTTGTTTTTTCTTGTTTTCCATATCCAAATAGACTGTCCACATTATGAACCTCTTACCCGCCCAAATCTACTAAAATCACAATTTTCAACAAATGCCAGTATCTTTAACTGGTCATACTATAGTAAAACAGGGCAAACAACACTGATATATAGAAAAGTATTTTTACATTTACTGTTATTGGGGTAAATCTAATAATTAATCATATACAGTTTAGGCTATATCGTCCAGCCCTAGTAAGTACTATATTACGCTATTTAATTGATACAGTCTAAATAGGTTAATACATTTATAATCTAAGTTGTATGAAAATCTGGAAAACACAAAGTATTTTGTTTTACTGTATTTATTTAACATGGAGCATTAAGTCAAGACTGCCTGCCTTTTATTTCAAACTCTTATTATTAAAATGATTCTAAAACGTAGCCACCTGTGCCACATATAGACAGCACACCGCACAGTAAAGTTACCTGGAACAGCTGCTGGCGAGCCAGCGGCTGGGCGGTGACCAGCAGGCCCTGGTTGTAGCTGGATACTCTGGCTGCTGTCAGGTTCTGGTTGGACAGCTGGATGTTTTTGCCGTGGTTTTCCAGGAACGCCATGACCGTGGGCACCAGCGCGCACGGCTCAGTCTCAACCTGGAGGCGACAAGAGGTGACATGAAGAGTCTGAAAGAGCTTGAGGCTCTTTAAACTGCCGGCGCTCGCTTCTCTTTAGGCTCCTACCTCTCTGACGGGGGTGCTGTCCTCCTCTCCTTCGCTGCAGCTGTCTGACGAGAGCGAGGGCGCCTTGACGCTTTCCATGTCCTCCATCAGCGAAGAGCTCACGATGGACACCGCCGTTATCCGTCCATACAGGTCCAAAACTGCATACACATTCTGCAAAGAGCCGGAGAGAGGTGCTGAATGGCAGTGTGGGGCCAAGTAGCTGTGTACTGCAGATGTGTATGGTGTGTGAGTATGTGTGTATATATGTGTGTGTACCTTGGCTACTGCAGTCGCTGCAGGTCCCATGTCTTCTCCATCGATGAAGATGTGCATGGTGTCGTCACTGCACCTCTTCACACCCACACGGTTCCCAACCTAAGAATCATACTCAGTGAAGATCAATCACTTTAAAACAATAAGGGGACCATCCTTCCTCCTGGCAGAGCACAATACCTACTGACAAAATGAATAACCTGCTACTAATTCAACTTTATGCAATATCTGCTAACCACAGATTATCATATATCTCCTTTAGATCATCGGCTGCAGTAGAAAATAATCAAGATTTAAAGCAATGAACTTGAAGATTGATGGATTAAAGTAATTCAGGTACTGGTGTTAAGTTAAATATTAATGCATCGTTTGGCCTGAACTGTGAGTAATCAAACTGGCTGCTTGTGCTTCTCCTTATTTGCATAGCAGTTTTTAAAAGCACATTTTACTAAGTGCTTTGGCAATTAAAAAAAAGCAAATAACCAAAGAGATAATGGTTTTAAATGATAACAGACAGACATTACATAAAAGAAGTGACATATGTCTGTCAGACTGTGACTATCTCAAAGCTCTGATAACGTCTTTAGTCATAAGTCAGGGCTTTGGAGCAGCCAGAGAGGCTGCATCAATGAATCTGAGACCGAAGAGGAGCTCACTGAGGGTTTAAATGGCTTTGATATGACCTCTAACCAGATCTATCTTTTGTCTGCTTTGGAGCTCAGTTCACAGCTCACAGAGCAGGGAGCTGCAGCTTACCGTCAGCCGGTCCAGCGAGCAGCAGTAGTTCTGGCGCTGCAGCACACCGTTGCGACGGACCTCGGAGCCACAGAGCAGCCAGGTGACCTTGGTACGAAGCTGCGGGAGGGAGGGGGAGAGACCTGACAGCGGGCAGGACGGCAGCTCCAGGGGTGCCAGCGTGGTCAGACCGATATGCAGCGAACCGCACCACTGCTCGTCCACTTCGTCAATCCTCACCTGCAGAGGACAGAGACAGAGAGATCAGGATAGAGAAAAAAACAAGTACCAGCTAGTGGGGGAAACAAATGTTATTTCTAGTACACGCAGATACAGGTATTTAAGAGATTATTGTGCACATTATTTAAAAAAATGACAGGGCAGGTACAGGTTCATTCAAATAAATTAAAAAGGCTCTAGCTCTAGTCCTCGTTTACCTCGAACAGCTCGTCTGCTTTCAGTTCCTTCGCACTGAACACGATGCCGTGAGCGTAACCTCCAACTCTGACGGCCTGGCAGCAATCACCGAGCAGCACCACGTTCTTACCGTGTTTACTGTGGAGCCGATGGGCAACGCCTGCTACTACACGCGCGCGCACACGCACACGCACACACAAAAAAGAAGAAGAAATATGGAGATGAGGTTTGAGGACAAATGATATGTGATTTTTTTTAATCTTTACTCCCTTTCTTCTTCTCTTTACCTTTAATTTTGAACAAATAAATACAAAAAACAATTATAACAAAGCGTTTTAGAATTCCATACAACTGCATGGAAAATTTTAAAACCTTTAAACAAAATCTTATGTTGGTTGCAAACTATATAAAGAAGTATTTTACTAAACCTTTTACAGACTGTTCATACAATTCCCAAACTTCTGATCTGAAACGGATCAGACTTTATTTTTCATGCTTTTCAAGGCCTTCCAGACCTGAGCAGGGACCCTGATGTGTACCTGTACCTGGTGAGTGGATGGGGAAGCTCTTCTCAGTGATGTTGCTGGTACAGAGGCTATTGTCCAGCGGGCCTGAGGAGCTGGTGATGGACACCTGAACACACTGACCATACAGGTCGATCACAGCATACACCTCTGAGAGAGAGAGAGAGAGAGAGGGAGGGATGGATGAGGTATTGGGTCATCAAATGAAAAACACACTCCAGCCAGTGGCATTTCAACCATATCTGGCTGCGGCCAAGTCCTGATTCCTGACTTTTACTGACTGTTCTTCACCTGGTGGCAGACCGGAGCAGGCGACGCCTTGGTCCACGCCGTTGATGTAATAGTGGAGGTCGCCGGTGGCTGAGCGCATCATGCCAATCCGTGAGGCCGTGGTCAGGGAGTCCAGGTCACAACCATAGTTGTTGCGCATCGTGTTGCCGTCCTGCATGATGGCCGTTCCGCTGTGAAAGAGAAAGGTTTTGAATTGATGATTTGAACTCTATGTATCCGGCGGGGGTTTTAGTGATATAACCGTTGATCGAAATGTAAACAACAGGAGTTGCCCCACAATCAAATACAAATATATGGTAATACAGCTTTTGAGTCTTCATATTCACACAGCGTTGTACCTGAGCATCCAAGTGTCATAGTCGATGTCAGTCATAGTGTTGGGAAACTCGAGCTCGTCTGGCCTGATGGCCGTCACTCCTGGACACGCAGAGAAATCAGTGGTGATTACACGTAATGTCTACAATGCTGCTGTACAGATAAATGTTAGGTAACATACAGTAGCAGACTGAATACTTAAATGGAAACACCTCACCTGCTTCAATTGAACCCGACCAGCGGTCCACCATCTTCTGAATAACGATTTCAAACAGCTCTCCATCTCGAAGGCACCTACAAGGAGGTGACAAGTTCAAATCCTGAGGCAGCCCCTCCCTTAATGTTTGTCACTGGTGACTACTTAACCACATTACTAATCATTACTAATTTATCATGTTTTATGATCCATAGATGGATACGAATCACTAAAAGTTATTTATCATTTGTTTCATCACCTGTTGGAAATGACAATAGCGTCGTTGAACTCGCTGCGGCAGTTCTGACGCAGGGCGGTGCGCCCCCCATTGGTGATGACGGCGTTGGTGCCGTGTAGCTGGTGGAAACGCAGGTCGTTGGTCGTGCTGGCCCCTCCTACTGAGCAGGGGCTCCCGGGGGACATGGCTGTGGGGCCCTCTGAGCTGTCCTCTGGGAGAGGGGGGAGGTCGACTAACAAAAAGGAGAGGCAGAGGAGGGGAATAGTTAGAAGTTCACATCTTCTAAAGAAGACTCTCAGTTATCTTAGCATCCTAACTGTTCTCTCACCCATGTCGTCCATGATGGTGGCCTGAGCAGCCTGGCCATAGAGGTCGACCACAGCGTAGACACTGGGAGGGATGTTCCAGGCTGCGGGGCCCTGAGCCACACCGTTTACAAAGAAGTGGAGGCTGCCATCTTCTTTCCGCACTACGCCTACTGTGTCACCTGCCTGCAAGAGAGGAAAAGGGTTAATAAAACATGACTGCGAAGGAAAAGGTCAGAAGCGTTGTGGGAGGAGGTAGGAGGACAGAGGGTGACTGTCAGCTGAGTAATAAAAAACAAATATCACTCACCTTGAGCCGGTCCAGGTTGTGTCCGTACTCGTCCAGTATTGTTGTTCCGTTGTGCATTACGCCATTCCCTGTCATCATCCACGTCCCTGGAAACACAGAAAAACTTGTTTTTTTGTTGTTGCGAGATCTCCATTTGAAAGGCATCTCACAAACTCCTCCACCCTTGCAGAGAAACGTAGCAGTCATACAACTTTTATATCATCCAAGCAGATTTATTGTATTTTACCTGAGCGCAGGTTGGTCATGGTGGAGGGCAGCTGCAGGTATGCAGGGTTGTGCGTTGTGACTCCAATTTCGATGGAGCCCGCCCACTTGTCCACCATCTTGTCGATGCGAACCTGGAACACCTCGTTGGAGCGCAGCGGCCGGCTGCTCAGGACCACGCCGTGGTTGAAGTCATCAGTCGCACTGTGGAAGCAGCGTTGTTAACTTACACAGTATATCACTGTTTAAAGTGCTGCATGTAGAGGATTTCTACTCTTCCTCTATTGCAAACTAAGTTTTTTGTTTTTCCACACATTCACACTCACTGTGGTCGCAGCGCCGTCCTGCCCTCACTGATGATGGCGGCCTTCTGGCCACAGTTGGAGTGGAAGAGCAGTCGGTCGGGCCCCTCTGAGTCTGGAGTGAGGGACAGAGATGGCCTGGGCCGGCCGACGTCGGGCGATAAAGCCCTCATGATGGCGTTGTTGCGTCTGAGGCGGTCACTGTGGTTGTGGTTGTGGACTATGGTGACTTTGACGGCCATGCCGTAGAGGTCGACCACGCCATAGACCACGCCGGGGGTCTGGGCTGCCGCAACACCTGGGGAGGACACTAAGTGGTCAGGAGTGGAGACCAAGCTGCTTTAATCACGCATGCTCCACAGCCAACATTCTCAGTTACAGTATTACTTATGTTAAATACTGATTATAAGTATAAAGGTAGTACATCTTCAGTCACATCTTAACATGCTTGCAGATGCTGCTAACAGTCTCAGTTTGTGGCTATTAAGTCATTCATTCTAGCTATTTTACAATAAGTCAGCAGCAGATGTTTCTCAATAACTCATTTAAAACACCATCATATTACTGTCTGCGACCACCCACTTCCAGCCCGCCGTCCCCCAGCAGTGGGCTTCCTGTCCCCTCATGAAGGGTCTCAGCGTGTCTCACCTTGGTCGATGCCATTGATGTAGAAATGGAGCGCTCCGCTGGCTTTGCGCATCAACCCTATGTGATCTCCCTCCTGAGCGTGGATGAGAGGAGTCGATGGAGATTATAAAAACAGACACACTTTGCACGCTGGTGGCAGAATGTGTGTGTGTGTGTGTGTGTGTGTGTGTGATCACAAACCTGAAGTTCATCGAGGCTGAATTCACAGTATTCCCTGCGGGTTCCTTTCCCGTTGGTCAGTATCCCACAGCCACTCATCATGATTGTACCTGATATAAGCAGCCAGGACAATGTCATTCATTTCACACTGAACAACTCCTGTTTGGTTTAATACAGGTTTCTGTGAGTGTGTGTGTGTGTGTGTGTGCGTTACCTGAGCGCAGATTGGTCATAGTTGCAGGATAGTCCAGGTTGTTGGGATTGTGTGTGGTCACGCCAATCTCTATTGAGCCCGACCACTTGTCCACCAGCTTATCAATGCGGATCTGAAAGTATAACAGGAACGCATTAAAACCTTTCTGCTACTTTAATTATTTATCTAGAGATCTCCTCTGCTCTGCCTCAAGCCCAGAGTGATGAATACCACCAGACCTCCAGGCATGAAGTCAACATATGGAGTTTATGCAACTTAAAAAGAAAACTACACTGTTCACTGTATTTGACTCTATATTTTATCAGCACATATTAGGATAAGTTTTATCTTCACTTCTGATGCTCTGCTGTTGATTGAAGCTGAGCAATACTGTAAATCAATAAAATAATATCCTGACTTCCTTATGAGGTGAAATTGCTTAAATATTGTCTTTTCCATGTCATGGATTACAGTAACGACTACAGTAACTTCAATGTAATTATCTTCTAGTGGTGCTTAAACAGCTGTAAATCAGTTAGTCAATGGACTGAAAATGAATTAACAATTTTGATAAGTCATTTAACAAGCAAAAATGCCAAATATTTGCTGGTTCCACCTTCTCAAATGTGAGAATTTGCTACTTTTGTTTGTTATTATATCTTTAGAAATGAAATATCATTCAGGTTTGAACTGTTGGTCCGACAAACCAAGAAATCTGACGATGTCACCGTAGGCTCTGGCGAATTGTTAAATCAAAAATTGACAGATTAATCGATAAAGAATCATTATTTGCAGCTCTACTTCTGAGCGATCTCAAATATATTGTCAAATTATCAAAGTAATCGGTTAGATATATTATGATATTGATTGTTTCAGGATCACCTGGCTCTACTGGGCTTAATCAATTAAAACCAATGTCACTAAAGTAGATAAGTCAGTGATCACTGGTTGGCTGTCACGTGAACAAACATCCCAGCACTGAGCTGTGTGAGTGTAAACACCTCAAACATCTCGTTGTGTCGGAGCGGCCGGTTGGTCATCACCACGCCGTTGTTGAACTCGTCCAGCGGTCTCCTCCGCTCCGCCGTCTTGTTGTTGTTGCTCAGTTTGATCAGTGTGCCGCATTTCTCGTGGAAGAGCAGCGCGTCGTTGGTGGTCATCCCACCTGTCACAACCCCTGGCCCAACCCCTCCGTTACTAGCAGGACTGTTATTAGTATTTCCACTTTCTCCAGCACCACCAGCTCCTCCTCCTGTTGTCCCTATTCCGCTGTCGCTGTTGACTGCACCTCCTCCACTGCTGCCGCTGCTGCTCCCCCTGTCATTTCTGGATGAGGAGTCAGTTCCTGCATTTCCTCCGCCGCCTGTTCCTCCTCCTCCTCCACCTCCACCTCCACCATCTTCCCCTCCGCCCTCATCCTCAGAGCGATAAAAAGATACTATTGCGTTGTTGAACACGTCAAAGAGCTGGTGCTCAGTTAGAACTGAAGAGACAGAGGAAGAGGAGGTTGTCAATACTTGTCATGTTGCACAATCTCCATCAACTGGTCTGAGGAGGACTTTCTTACCCGTGTCAGGCTCCAGGTTGTTGGGGAACTTGTCTGGTCTGCTGTGACTGCAGCTAAGCTCAGGCACTGACAGGGAGGAGAGTGAAAGAGAAACAACGAGTGAGAACAACAAATCCCAGAATCAAGGTTGGAAGAGAGAACCACATTGATAAAAAGGCCCCCTACCTTCATCTCCATTCATCATTCCATTCATTGCTGCCACATTCATCAGTGCTGTGATCCCCGCATCCCCTTGACCCCCACACACCACCATCTCTTCCTCCTCCTCCTCATCCTCCTCCTCCTCCTCCTCATCCCGCTCTATTGTCTCTTTTTCTGCTGAGGGCGGCGGCGGCTCACAGCTCACCACCGTCACTTGAGTGCACTTGCCGTACAGGTCCACCACTGCCCAGAGCTTGGGCGGCAAGCCGCTCGCGGCCGCACCGCAGTCCTGCCCGTTAACCCAGAGGTGGAGCTCCCCACGCGAGCTGCGCTGAATGCCCACCCGGTCGCCCTCGGCTAGCTGGTCGAGGTCGCGGCCGTACTCCTCCAGGACCGAGCGGCCGTCGCGTAGCACCGAGCAGCCTGACACGATCCAGGAGCCGCCCTTAAGGCCTGTGGCGCTGCTGGGGAAGTCCAGCCCGGCGGGGTCCAGCGCCGTCACGCCAATCTCAATGGAACCACTCCACGAGTTCACCTGAGTGGAAACAAGGGAAAGACTTAATAAAAATGTACATTATAAACTATTTACACACAAGTAATAACACATCATGGCCTTCACAAGTTACCAGAGCCTGATGTTGTGTCCTGCGTTTGCCAAAACACTCAAAAGCGTCAAATTTTTAGTGACATGAAATGAATTTTTTAAAGATGATATGAAATTTAGAGACACTGGCAACTACAACACCAACAGATCCAGAGAGAAAACGTAGTAACAAAACAGTTGTCAGCAGCTGTTACTCTCATCACAGAGAGACTGTGATGTGGGAGTTGCTGTTAAAAGAGTGAAGCACGGTGCTGAAAACTGCAGGTAGATAACTCTGGAAAACAAAGTGCGCCTTGTTGTATGATCCATCTTGTTATTTTTAGTCGTTCTGTCAGTGAAGAACGTAGCTCAGGGAGCGCTCCTTTGAAAATAAAGCAGGACAGCGTGAGCACACAAAAGAAACAAACTAAGCTATATGATCACTATTAACTTTTAATAACGTGTGAAAAAATGAACCCAGGGTCAGACAAATATATACTCTCCTTAAAGAATCAACCAACATACACCAACATACACTACTGACTGCTAGCACCAGCATCCAACTTCCAAGATGAGACGTTAAAAAAACATTGATGCAGAAACGTAGATAAGTGCACTTGCCGTACTATATTTAGACCGGGTGCAGGAGAACAGATTAAAGACAAAAAAGGAGAGTATTAAATCTCGCTGACGTCATGGTCAACTGATCCAAAAAATATGCAACACTTTGGGTCCTATTGCAAGTGTTGGAGGTTTTTTTGTTTAATCAGTTGACCATGAAATCAGAAGACTGTAATCTGGTGGTTTTGTGCCTTTATATATATATATATATATATATACACACCTTAACCTTCGTCATGCTGGCCATTTGCCTGACGAAGACCGGTAGGGTCGAAATGCTTCCCTTTTCGGTCCAATAAAGTTTTGGAAGCATTCATCCAGTGTGCTGATACTCTCCACTTTTTTTGATTTGATACCTAGAAACTCTGAATCCTCGTGTTACTCAACTCAAAGTGGAGTGAATCATAATTCCTCAGCTGCTTGAGTTGGCAGATGACGGCCGTTGCTAACTCTCCAATTTCCTTTACGATGTTGTCTTCTTTCCACTGTAGAGTGACTGAAACAATGACAAGAGCTTGAACTACCAGCACTCTCGTGAATGTGGTCCAGCTGGGATGATTAAACCTGTGCACACACAGCAAACAATATTCAAGCAAGCAAGCTTCACCTCCGTGATCTCGCCTTCCACAGAAACAACTGTTTCACCGCAAAACTCCTTTTGCCTTTGCACGACATTGGAATCATATCGCATAACACGCAGCCTGAGATATCCATTTATTCCCAGAAACACAAAACTCATCACAAGCTCACAATAATGTGATACTTTATTGATCTCCGGAGGTGAATTCGGTTTTTTTCACAGCTTTGTGCCTCCATGATGTGGATGACAGAGTGCAGCAGCGTCAGCTATAGAGCAGAGTCAGTGCAGCTGGTGGAGATTCAGAGCCCTTCTTAGAGACACTTTAGCCCTGCAGATGCTTGCAGACAAGGGGGCATGAACCCACGTCATCCCATTGAGGAGTGCTCTCCTGGCTCGCTGCACTCCACCTGCTGCCCCCACATCCAACAAAAAGCCATGCAGTTTGTTCCTCAAGAAAAGAGAACTGAGTCAAAAGTACTCTGAAACTTTAACATCAATCTTCAGCAACTCTCCTTTTCTCCTTTTCCTAGCACTCTAGTTTAAGTTGGCAGAAATCCACCCTGATGAAGTGACCTTGAGCGTAACATTGAAGCCCGACCAGCTCCCGGGATGTTTTTTCTGCAGCTCACCTCCACGCCCAGGAGAAACAAAAGATAATTTCCTCCGAGATCAATATCATTTTTAAAATATTGTCCTGTTTGCCTCCTCTCCTTCGTCTGTTCCCGTGGTGTCCTCCTCCTCAGCTCTGTGGCAGGTGCTATGTAAGGCAGTGTGCTACGAAAGCCCGGGTATCTGGGTTAACAGATTCAGAAGTAACTCAGCCTGACCGGGTCGCTGTGTGGAGGAGACAGACATCTCCTCTGCTCATTCACTTATGTAACAACAGCCTGTGGGTGTCTGCCTCTCTCTCTCTCTCCCTCTCTCTCTCTCTCTCTCTCTCTCTCCCTCTCTCTCTCTCTCTCTCTCTCTTTCTGTTCAAAAGACCAATGACTACAGGATACAACCATACGTGCACAGCAGGACCACTGGGCAGCTTTTGAAAAGAATGAAAAATTAATTGCATCAAAAGCACTGCTAAGACTATACAGAGCATACACATACACACAGACAAACCTTAACAACTGAACTCAGTATAGGGGAACTGTGAACTAATTTCCCACAGTAATAAGCTCAATTCTGGAATACATTAACATTTTAACAGCCAGGTTTTACTACCAATTTAAAATATTGACATGATTTTGACAAAGAAAGTGGAATACCAAACTGAATTCAAATTAGTGATGCGTGGATTTTTTTAAGCTCAAACCAATTTGAACTAATGTGGATGTTTATAAGTCATATCACAAGTATTAAAAACAAGTTAGGCTTTAAAAACACTTAATTTACTGATTCCTTCATTCTACTGCTAATTTGACAATTGTATTAGTCTAGTAGTTAACATTTTCCTGCTGTGTAAAAGATCCTAATAATACCATTTCAATATAATATTGCCAACAAAACTAATAACAGAACAATAATATTGACGTTGCATTTTCAGGCTAATATTGGCTATAGTGCTGCAACTAACGATTATTTTCATTATCGATCAATCTGCCAATTATTTCTCGGTTAACAGTTTAAATTAGTGAAAAATGTTTATCCTATTTCTCAGAACCCAAGGAGACATCCTCAAATAGCTTGTTTTATCCGAAGCAACTGAAAAGCTGGAACTAGAGACCAAAATAGCTGCCGATTATTTTTCTGTTGATCGACTAATCGATTAAATAAAGCTCTAATTGGCTGTGTCTAATAGATAGCGTGCTGATACAGGCTACAATTTAAAAATCAACATTTCCAACTAATGTGCACAAAATGTGAGACGTATGTTGTTTCTTACAAATTCGGACCATGCCTCTACATCCCTTTGTAGACCACAGCTTTAAATACAAACCCTAAAACCACTGACAGCGTGGCACTCTGGGTAAACTGTTTGTCCAATAAACCACGTCATTTGCTCGTTCTCTCTCGCTCATTTTCCAACAACCACTGTAGCTCAGTGGATGTCAGTAGACGGGATGGGCAGTCATGCCAGTCTGGGTGCTCTGTGATGGAAAAGTATTGATTTTCAGACAGGCAATGCATGTCGTGACAGAGCGTGAGGCTGTTTGTGAGAGCTCTTATCAGGCTGAGAGCGCCATGAGAGATGGATAATCATTTACATACAGTAGGTGCTATTAAACCGCATGTTGAGCTTTACTAGCTCACGTGCAGCTTAGTCTCATCATGGCAGATCTCCTGAATAACCTAACTATGCATCTTGGCCTAACACACCATCATTCAAAAGGGTGTGTGTGTGGCCCAGTTGGCACCAACACAGGGTCCTGAGCTGCCATGTTGTTGACAAACCCAGTAGGGTTGCAGACTGCAGAGGCAGAAGCCATTACAACAGACAAGCTCTCCTACACTGATAACAGCCAAAATATAAACACTGTGCACAGGCATTGATACGATATGAGAGAGACCTGAGTCACACCTGCCCATAGCACAAGCCGTAGATAAGCACTTATGTTAAAGTAGCATAAAAGCTACAAGTTCAAGGAAATGCAGGAAATGTGGATGGAAGTATTTAATATGTTCTTTTATCACATCTCAAACAAAATAAACAACTTCATACTGAACGTCAGAGTTGGAGATTGCATGGGCACATGAAAGCTAATCATTCCCACATCTTCTGGTCATATGAAAAGATTAACCTATTCTTCATATTCTCTAAAAAAAGTTAAATGAAAGCAAAGGTCCCAGCAATGAGACTGGAAGAGTGTATGTTTACAGATACCAGTGATTAATGAGTTATGCCTTTTAGTGGTCAAACTCCTCATGCATTACACTAGCACGGCTGCTTGATCAGTGCTGATGAGGTCTGGATATGCTTTGTGTTTGAATCAAGATGTCAAAGAGGTGAAGCTAAGTCCTTTAATATGCAACTCTGGATATTATTAATGACCCTGGTAGCAGATAGCAGTGGCTAGTTGTACGCATTGTGTCTATTTAGGTTCACACATAGCCTTTGAGTCACTAGGGTAGCCGAACCTGGTGTGAGCAGAGCACTGCAGTGCTATTAGCCAGACTGGCAGAGAGGCTGACAGGCACCTACGACTGTCGTCGACTCCTTCAAAACAAAACTAAACAGAGACACATTAACCAGCTTAGTTAAGCTCCTGTAGTTCAATAAACAACAGCAAGTCCTTGTCAACACACCACAGAGCCCCGACAGCACCTTCCAGAAAAGCTAGCACCGGCTAGCCCGAGATCATGCCGCTTGCTACTGCTAGCGGCTCATTAGCATGGCTAACTGACGGTACCAAGGCAACACAAGCAGGTTATCGTTAGCTTAGTGATGATGAGTCCAACATGTCTACATATAGGAATGTGTTTATCAAGTCCATCTGTTCCTGCTAAATCGCTTGACAGTGTATGTAATTCGCCCCTGAACAATCGCGACAACCGTGGTCGCTGTCAAGCAGTGTGGACCGCCTTGGGCAGGAGAAGCCCCTCACTGCGGACAGAGACAGACCACCGGCCCGTCCCACCAGCGCTGCTCCCGCATTACCGCTGCTCTCATCCCCGCTCCGGAGTAGGAGCAGCGGCAGGCCTGCTGTTGTTTACCTTCTTATCAATACGGACGGTGAAGACATCCCGGTCCCTCAGCGGCTCCTTACTAAGCACCAGGCCGTGGTTGAACTCCTGGACTGGCTGGTTGCGCCGGGCGGTTCGGTTCGAGTTGGACAGGCCGATCAGCTTTCCGCTCCGCGGATGCAGCTCCGCCGCCATCTTCAGTGGGCGGCCAGTATTCACGACACTCGGGTTTTGCGACAGCAATGTTATGGCAGCCGGTAGATTTCTGCAATCAATACGATTGAACCGCACCGCACCCATTTCTGTAATACATAAAAGGACTATATACATTAAACATTAATTTTAAGCTTGACACTTGTTTATAAACAATGGGGTTCTTTTTAATATGATCTGAACACTAAATTCAACTTTTATATTTAAGCTGAATAGAAATCGAAGCCTTCATATTTTATTTTAGACCTATTTCTGTCTGAAATTTACGTTTTTTTGTTTTTATTTTTGGCTTTAGTCTAAATAATGGTGCACCCACTGAATGTGATGTCCTTAACCCTTAGATAATGTAGCCTACATTGATTTCATAAATAAAAAAATAGTTTTTCTTATGTGTTTTCATGTTTTGTTTTATTTAACATGAATGTGTAGTTTAATGCCTTAAACGTTTCTGAATTTTGGACTAAACGGTGCAGCTCTGGTACAAAGGCGAATATTGAACAGGGTTGACAAGCATTTCAGCAGACCAACTACTGTAATTGACAGTGAGTTTGGTGAATAGTGGAAAGATTTCAGAGCCAGATGTTTGGCTGGTCGGACAGAATCAGAAGCGGAACCCAAAACCCTCTGGCTGTGAGGCAGAGCTAACCTGCACCACGTAGCCGCGTGCGTGCGGCATGCATGTCGCCCGGGTGTCGCGCCTGTTTGATGAGTTTTAGGATCCCTTGATGCAGCAGAGTGGATCTCCCCTCCATAACCTGGGAGAACATCAAAATGTAATACCTAATCATTTTAATATGTTAACTTTCACCTAATCAACTTGCCCAGCAGATAAAGGATCTATTTAAATCTATATACTTTTGTTCAGAAGTTCTGCATTAAATATAGATGTTATTGTGGAATATGTTAGTAAAATAATCATGCGTTGTCCAAAAAGTTCAGATATAAAATATTTTTGCTGACAAGCTACATTAATGTCTTTCTTGACATTTCATATGAGTCGCAGTGTGATGTGATGGGAGTGTGATATTCATTAAATTAGCCTGTTACTTTTATTACATTATTACTTGGTATCAGGAGGAAATGTTATCATACTTCTGATTACGTCTTTCTGGTGCACATCTCCATATTTCTCTATTATCCTCCTCTCTACTAATCCCACTAATGTGCCGATCACATAGTTTAGCTGTAAAACTTTAAAAACTGTCAAACTGAATGAAGCACTTTCCACAGTGACTTCACAGGAGTCAAACAAACTTCGGAGCTTCAGTATCTCGTGTTGTTTTATTGTTTGGATGGCATCATACACAGAGTGGATGGTATGACTATCCTTAACAAACCACTAGAGGGAACAAAATCCACGTGTTAAATCTCTGCCTCATACCTCGCTCAGTATCTATCATTAGTGTTAAATCACAGTCGCACATTTTACCTTTATTTTGCCTTAAATGCAGCAGTAAAATTCACATTCATGGATAGCCAAATTAAGGAGAATCATATTTTATTTAGAAACATACTGTTGCACGTACCGAGGTCACATAACCACTCACATATCTCTGATTAATCAGCATATTCTGTAAAAATGGGGCTAATGGAAGAGATATTTATTGCAAACATATTCATATTTTATTGTAAATTCTCCGCAATTTTAGAGGTTAATTGGTACAAATACCACATTCGACTACAGAATGACTATTAGTAGCCTAATAGGAAAGTTTAGTAGTTATTAGGCTATCATTATGCTCCGTAGAGGCTAATGTGTCTATCATTTTATAGACATTTTTGCAATTTACATATATCAAAGGCATCCACTGCAAACACCAGTCCACATATTGTATAGGCATACTTTCATGGTCTATGCAGGGCAGCTGTGAGAGGAGATCGACATGTGTTTGACAGCTAAATCCAGGTCCAAATCCCTCCCTTGGACCTGGATCTTCTCCAGACAGCCTGTCAAGAACTGGGAGCCAACGTTGTCCTCACCCTCGCCTGAAAAGTGAAAAACAGGAAGAAGCAAACACGAGTGACCTTGTGTTACACTCCACGAAGCTCCTCATCTGGCCTAATCAATGGATTTTCTGTATTTTATTGCAGCTGGTTGTTTTCTTGTGCTTTCAATCATGTTTATTTTCTTATTAATGTTGTTTTTATTCCGTGATTTTCCCTGTATGCAAATCAAATTCCTCTTTCTGGGACCTTAAATTTGAAGCTACAAGGACTGTAGCTTTTCAGAAATGATTCAAGACTGCACATCGTCGCTGTTTAATCTCACCTAGGAGACCTCCAAAGGCGAGACAACCCTCTCTCCATGTGCTCAGATAACCAGGGTGGCTCACTGGCCTGATGGATAACGTAGTGGTGTTTGATTCAACTTCATCTTGAAGCACTTGCAGCAAATCTGTCTGAAAGGTTATCACCAGTCTCTTGAAAGTGTCTTTCATGCTGATTGTTTCTTTACCCAAAGTGAGCGTCACCTCCTGCAAAGCCAAGAGAGGGACAGAAGAAATAACTTTAATAATAATAATAATAATAGTGTGGATAAATTCATAGTGGTCTCCAATCTGTGTGTGCATGTATGGTGAAGCAAAATGTTCATGTAAGCTATGACGCCATGAGCAGCTTTAAACAGAGGAATTATTGACTCATGTCTGATTTATGTGCGTACCTTTGTGTTATTATTGGCCACTAAAGTGAACATCAGCTCTTGCCCAGGAGCCCTGATACTCAAAATGGTCCCATCCATCTTAGTGAAATCTCCCCACAATTCAGCCACGACCCCATCGTCTGCCTTAATGGGGAAAACTGCAGAGCACAAAAGAATACGCACGTCCATTTATTGTCCATTAACATGTTAAAAATCTGATTACAGCAAATTATAAATTGCTACCCAAGATGTCATGTCATGCAAGAATGCTTCATCCAGGCCTGTTGGAAAGCTTGTTATTATATGAAGGAGTGTTAGCACTTGCCCATATCTTGTATAATCGCGCACAACGTTCCCACCTGAGGTGTTAAAAATGGCAAATCCGGTGCCAGGGAAGTAGCTGCCAGGTCGTACGTTCTGATAGCAGGGCCAGAGCTCCTCCGCCTCAGTCTCCCAGGGGACGCTGAGGTTTAGCCAGTTGCCTTCCCGCACACAGGCGTCCATCTGTGGCTCGAACTATGGCAAAGAGGCAGAGATGCTGACTAAAGCCTCAATAATCCAGAAGGCAATGCTGCCACCAAAGAGCTTTTAAACAGCAGACATGGGCATATGACAAAACAATCTCGACTCAAGGTCCGCTGACTAGCTTTTTTCTGTCTTCATCAGGTTGGAGGATGGAGTTTGCTCAGTTGTCATGGCGATGGAACTGTTGATATGCAAGCTCAGCAACTGTTATGATTTCATCCATGGTACCTTTAAGACTCCTTGTCCGCCATCTGAGAAAACTTCATCCCCCATGATAGGGTTAAAAGCTCCAGAAAAAGCTTGTAAGCGTACCTTGAGTTTGGCTACATTGGGAAGGTTGTATACTCTCTTGCTGTTATTGTACTGTTATTGTATTGTGGAATAACACACTATACCTGCACAATCAACTTTTCCGTGTCGATCAGGACCCCGCCGAGGGCCAGTCTGAGTTCACCTGAAAGGACCTCCTCTGTCTGTTTGGACTGCATGCCCACTACCAGCCCTTTGGAGCCGTCCACCTCTAGAATCACAAACTTCCCATGGTTGCTCACCTCCAGCTTGGTGGCACCAGGCGCACAAGAAGAATTCAGACTAAAAGTTCCTGCGTTGCAACACATGTCCAGCATACTGTATGTCCAATTTAAAAAAACATGTAATCTAGTGTTGAGCCTTAAATCTTTAAATAAATTGTGAATTAGCTACAAATTGAGAACATTTCCCTTGTTTCAGTGCAGAATAACTTGTTTTATTTCAAGACACTGTCACTTGATTCACACACAAAAAAAAACACTAGAGACTCACTGTGTGCCATTTTCCGTCATTGAGCTTGGGGCCACCCGCCACGCTGACGAGGATGTCTTCCTTGCTGATCTGCATCAGAGGGAAGCCGTCTTTCAGGGACAAAACAAACCAGTCATTCCCGTTTTTGGTGTCTCCATAGAAAATGACGCCTTCGGGGTCAAATGTCCGTAGCTGAAAGGATGACTTGATACTGCAGAAACAGAACAGAATAGCCTTAAACTCAAGGGAATGCGGGTCCAAGATAAAGAGAATGATTTGCCCTATATTTTATGACTTTTTCTAGGGTTACTTTTTAAATCTTAATGCTGATCAACAATATTTTAGCTTACAGTTTACCCAGACCAATGCCTCTGACAGAGGGATACAAATCAGTGATAGTTATAGAGGCCTACAGCTGGAGAAAGGCAATATAATGAAGGGTTATTGAATATTTATGTTATTAGAAAGAAGGGGGCCAGGATCTTCCAGTGGGCCCAGAATTCCTAACTATACCCTGTAATTGCTTCCACAAACTCTCCCCAAAGTGCTTACATTGAAAGTTTTCTGCAAAATTTGAACTAGCTTTTAATTTTCAAATATGCAAGAGCCTTTTCTGCCTCCTTGGCCGCAGATTTCCAGTGAGTAGCAGATGTGATGTCTTCACGGTGCGGTGGTTTGCTCCTGCTGACGTACCTACTGATCTCAGTGAGGTTGACTGTTGTGTGGATCAGTGGCCTCCAGATGTCTCTGTCCTGGCTGAGGCAGACGGTAGCCCCGCCTGATACTTCTTTCTGGAAGACACAATGTTCATAAAGTACTCCTTTAACACTAAATCATTATTTCAGCTCTTTATTCCGCACAGTTTGCATTCATTAAACCCTGCTTTTGTATTTTCTTGTCAGATATCTTGATTGGTTGGTGGTTAAAACCATATTAAACAGAGTGATTAATTTTATTCAATTATTGATTCAATTTAAAAATGTAATTACCGTTTAACAAGGGAAGTGTGGTCACTCAAATTCTTAAGTGGTAATGAAGTGGAAAATCAATGTGGAGTCATTGACAAGAGAGCCATATGGCATCCAACTACAGTATATCAGTATACAATGGCTACCATAAAACCTAATGGAAAAAAATCCTTCAGTGAGGTAAAAACGGCCACTGGTGTTGGTGTTATGGTGCTTATTTGTCCGCCCACAAACTGAGCAAAGTTCTAAGTCTAAACAAATTTATTATCTTCAGCTGCCATCTGAACTGCATACAGTATGAGTTGATTCATGCATTTTTTTATACAGGCTTTTATACTGCACTTTGTCTATCCATCTTTTAAAAAAACATATAAAACATAGAATTAATACAGAGGTTGTTTTGCAAAAAAAAAAAAGTATTTATGCATCATTACAGTCTTTTTCTTTTTAACTACTTAAAGACTGTGTGATCTTTTCCTAACTTTACAGTAAGCAAAAACACATCACAGAAACCATTCATGCTTCTACAGAAAATTAGGGACTATTAAAGCTACAAAATGCACATAGATCATTTATACACCATATCTATATTAGGATTTCCACTATTTTTAAATTTGTTTCTTTAGTTTTTAATATGGTCAATGGATACACATGCTCTTTAGACTATCAGATAGAGACTGATGCATTATAACTTAACACACACACACACACATCGTGGCATTGCATGTGAACATACCTTACCCCGTCCGCTCTCCTGCCCCTCAGCTCCCCACCCCAGCAGAGTGACGCTCAAAGCGAGCAGCAGTCCACCTGCCATGGCTTTCCAAAACACAGCCATCCTTCAGTGCATTCACGCACCCAGGCCTCCCAGTGTGCAGTCTCCCGTGCCCTTGGGTGGTCTGCAGACTCCAAGCTACCCTGAGGTGTCGGCGGTGGGACAACAAGCAGAGAGACTCTGCAACGGTGTGTGAAGCGGTGGCGTGTGCTGGCACACTGTCCTGGGGTCCAGAGGGCAAGTATGCAATGGTCAGTGCAGGTTATTGATCCCCAGAAGGGAGTGCTTCATGGCTGCGTGGCTGCGACTAACGGGAGAAAGACACAGCGTGGGCAGCAGGCAAACAGAGGAAAGAAACTATAAAGTGAAAGGCAGAAAAAAAAGATGTCACTTAGGGGCTGTTATAATACCGATAATTCCAAATTCAGCAAACAACATTTTTAATAAAGTGTGCGTTTCTATCAGTCTGTCAATCTCCTGCCTTTGTGGTGATTCAAGTAGCGTGGACACAACTGCAGGCCAGGTTAGTGACCTTATCCAGACTACTGATGTGTGTTTACCCATTGCACAGGAACGTTGATTCACCACTGCTGGACTCAGAGTGTGTGTGTGTGTGTGTGTGTGTGTGTGTGTGTGTGTGTGTGTGTGTGTGTTGTACAGTGAAGCAGAGAGAGAGGGAGAGATGAGAGGGGAACTGTGCTTCAAGTCACAAAACGTATTTTTCTCCTCTGCTGGCTGCATTTCTGTGATACAGTTTTCTTCCAGGAAGGCTGTGATAACTGGGAAAAAATACTGGGAAAAGTACAACACACACACACACACACACACACAGAAAGGAACAAACAGTAAACAACCTGTTATTCAGTTGTTGATGAGTTCATCTGAAATGTCAAATTACACCAAAACATACTTTTTTTCTTACTCGCATGTGCAGATTTTCACATCTTGATGTCGCAGCAGGAAAAGCAAAGGTGTAAACAATATAATTAACGAAGGCCACATTCCATTAAGCTGGGCAAGTTTCAGTGTCCTGGTATTGTGCATGCTGGCTCACTGTCACAGCTTACTGGGACACTTGAATAGAACAGAGCTATCGTTAATGTTATTAGTCACACCTGTGCTTTTCCTGCTATGACAAGTCAAAATGTCTGCCATGAAAGAGATCCACTGAGGTAAACTAATTCAGTGCTTTGCTATGCTGGAAAACTGGATTTATCACTGGCAAGAGAGCACTGTGACTTTAAATCACAACCATCCCCGAGGCCATGAATGCACCATTTCTTTTTCACTCTCGACATTTCATGATGAATGTTTTGAGAAATGTATTCAATTTCTGAAATATATTCATTCATATTCAATTTTGTCAGAAGAAATTCATCTCTGACATCATATTTTAGGAGTGCAAAGACGAGTGAGTCACCACGCCGGCTGTTTCTGTTTAAACCACTAAGTGTCACTAGTGTGAGAGTGCTAAGAAATCATCTCCTGACTGCCAAGAGGAAGCTGTAATCAGCCTCTGGTTTACATGTCAGCAACAAACTTTCAGGACATAGTGTGTTTTTTAGGAATTTAGAGAAAACATGAATGTGTGTTGTGGGTAATATTACAGAAAAGAAAATGGAATTAATCCAAAAAACATTCACCAGTGGAAACAGAGAAGATATTAAATTAACACTGAGTGATAGAAGGTATTTGCATCAGTATTAAACAATGTAAGCAAAGAAGTGCAAAGGATCTCCACAATTTGTTCTGCTTTTACCAATTCACTGAATGTTAAATGCACATTTCACAGGGAGGATCAAACACTGTGAAACCAGGCATCCGCCAACTGTAAGCACATGGTTCATATTAAGAACTCTAGATCAACTTGTGAAGATTAACAGAGACATCATTAAAAAAAAAAACATAAGACCAGACTAAAGCTGATTTCATTGGGTCATCAGGTTAATACTTTATTTTGTTTGATTGCAGCAAAGAGAAAGAAAGGGAGACGGAAACGAGGGGAGAGAGAGAGAGAGAGAGAGAGAGAGAGAGAGAGAGAGAGAGAACAAGAAGAATGTGGGAAAAGGAGACTACAGACTTTGGGAGAGCTGTGGCTACAAGCCTTTGTATCAAATCTAAAGACAAAGTCATCAGGCAACATTAAAACATCTTTTAAAAATAACATTAACATATTTTGTGGGCTCTATATGGCACAGTATTACCCTAGACATGTACACGATACCAAAACAGTTTAGCCACATCCCTACATCTATGAACAGCTTCATAGCAAACAAAGCCATGAAATCTATCTCCAAATTGTAGTGTCATTTCTCAAGAAAATGTTCATTTACTATTTAGATTTCTTATGCCATAACAAGGCACCTTAACAGTTGAAACCTGGCAGATCCACATCTTACTATAGATAATTATTTAAATATCAAAGCAGAGGCACATTCATTTAAACTAAAACATACAGTAAATAGTTGTATATTACCACCAGATTCCAGTCCAGTCACTACAATACGTTGATTTGCATGCTTTTGGTCTGTATGATAACCGTGATGGCAAACTATGGCATAAGAAATGGTCCAAAAACACAAACATGTCCATCTACAGGAATGGCTTGAGATAGTGTATTGGAGACAGCAAGGCTTTTTTACACTGAAACTAACCCACAGAAAAGTGTCAAAAAACAAAACAAAAAAAAACAAAAAAAAAAACAAGTGGCCCATATACTGCCAAGGGATATGCTGCTTAGGCAGATTTACAGTATTTTGGTTTTTCGTATTCACGCAGTCATTCACTCTCGTGCAAACACGTACGCCTACACGCAAAAGGCTTGTAACCACACCCAAGGGGGATGCTTGTGCGCCCCTGCAGTTGTTAACGTGTTTTTTTACACTCCTGCCTGAACCAAAAGGCGCCCCAGTACCATCACACACACACACACACACGCACGCACACGCACACGCACACACACTGAAACATATGTACTTCATTCAGAGGAGGTGCAGTGCGCGAGTGTATGCTTGGGGGAAGAGGGAGAATTAAACAGCTCCTAAATAGTGAGTGTGAGACGTAAATGTGGCGGCTAGTTTTGTGAAATATTTCTAAACTGCGGTCTATAATGAGTAAAAAAAAAAAGATATATTAACAGAGATATGGAAGATGAAGAGGCCAGAACATATAGAAGGAAACAGAAACAAAAGCTGTGCGCACAATGCCAGATTTGCTGAGGATATAAACGGTTAGGAAGCAAGTGTTGCTCATGCTTTGTGGATACAGAACCCAAGTTTACTGACATGTTCCTAGGACTACTGTATATATGCATACCAGACGTTATACGGTTCTTTAACAGGTTATTTGAGTCAAAACAGAAACAAAAAGGAACTGAAACCAACTCTACCATTAATGCAGCTGTACTTCATTAACCTCATGACTAAATTTACATTCATATTTTTAAGTTTACTCCCCCTTTTCACTGAAGCCATTTCCATCTTGTAAGAGGGCTAAACAACATAAACAACAACATAGTTTAACAAAACAAACATATAGAGATAACATTACACGTAACAAAAAGGCCCCAGAAGGGCACCTGGGGAGTTTCGGCCACCACTTTGGCTGCCAAGCTCAGCCTTTTTCTATCTCTCAGTAAATGACACAGGGCAGGAGGGGAAATAGTTCAGCCTATTTCCAATCTCCCCTCAGTTGGGAAGCAGGACTTTGTTTTTTGTCCCCAAAGTCATTTCTGTGGGGCCTTCTGACTCAGAGTCCAACAGTTTTGTGCCCATATATTTCTTTTCCTATCCAGAAATAACTCAATACCCTGAATTCCTTTTTCTTTTTTCCTTCCTTGCTATCGCTTTCTTCTTCCTGGCTTAGGAAATGGAGCCTTTTCCTCTTCCAATCAAAGAGGAAAAGGCTACGCAAGATGAAGGCTGACTGGTTTTTTATTCTTTTCCTTTTTTATGTGAAGGAAATGAGATGAAAAACGGAAGTGCAATGGTCTACCAGCCTTTAATTCTTACCCAGTGGCCAGCTACATATCCAAAGCAGCTACAAGTGTCCCCTTTAAGTGACCACTACTTCTCTATTTTGTGCACATAAGGTATAAACTATGGTGAATGCTATACAGATCCTACAGTGTCATCCGGCCACAAAGTCGCCAGGTTAGTTGAGACATTAGAAGCTCAGATGATCTGTCATTGTCATAGCCATAGCATTGACTTCTTAATGATTTGGATATGAGGAATCACTTCTAAATGCACTTCTACACATTGACCTACAGTAGCTATTCCAACTAGAGTAGGAATGCTGTGTGCGACTCACACGGAATGATCTAGTCATTCACGCACATACTCCATCACTCACAAACACACACACACACACACACTCACTTTCACACACATATGCAGTAATACCTGCTTCAGCCCACCTCTGCATGCACAAATCCCTACGCACATGTGCATGTACATGCTCATATATAACTCTCATGGACAGTTTAACAACAGGATACACCTGCATTCTCATTCGCTCATACAAACAGACGCAAGGTTTGAGTTGCTTAATGCTCCACCTCCAACTGTGTTGAGCAAGGACTCTTCTGTCTCATCCCTTATCCTTGCCCACACATGCCTTCCCTGAAGAGCGTTTATCCTCGTTATGCGGTGACTATAAAGGGAAGCGGACTGAACTAATTTTTCACACAACACACACCCTGTTAGCAGTTCTTATTCTTATAGATAATATAATGAGTCAGAGAGGAAGATTAATCAAGCTCTAGAACTACGACACACTACAGCAAGACAGGAGAGACACAGAGGAAGGTGAGCAAGAGTAAAGAGAGGGGAGTGATGAGACGTCACTATAATATCAGCCTCTCTCCCCGTTTCTTTGCTCCTTCTCCTCCCTTCATCCTACTCCTGATTTAATGCCTAGCTCTGATCTCTACTGAATAAAAGAGAGGCAGGGGTACTGTGCGAGTGTACTCAGTGACCCAGTGAGCACGCACCCCTCCCGCTCCCATCCTAAACAGGCCAGGCCGTCCCCATTGAAATATATTCCTTATAGTGCTTCTGTGTCCTACGGTTTGCTGCTGCTGTTGTCCCGTTGCTTCTTGCTGCTGCCACCGCTGCTGCTGTAGAGGCTGGGATTTGCCACAAGGGGGTGAGGGGCTGCGCCCATGTAAGGCCCAGCAGTGGCTGCGTAGTTGAAGATGGCAGGGAGGAAAGGCAGAGGCTCCACCTTGTCCCCTCCAGGTGCCATCATGTTCAGAGCCACAGGAAGAGCCGCCAGGTTATAGGGGTAGGCCAGCAGCTGGGGCCCATAGAGCAGCTGGTAAGGGTCTGGATAAAACGGCAGCTTTGCCAGATCCCCGCCATTAGGGACCATCATTTTTCCCAGTGGGCCAAAGGGAAGAGCTCCAGCAGGATAGGAGGACATGAGCAGGTTTTCCTCCTGCTTCTTACCAGAGCGGTAGCTGTCCGGCACAATAAGGGGTAGAGGATAATTCTGGGCAGGGTAGCCCACTGGGGTGGCATCCCCCTGCTGGGAATCTCTGGAAGAAACAGTGACCTGGTGCTCCGGCTCAGGTGGTTGGGGGGCTCGGGGGAGAAGCAGAGCATGGGCAGAGGGGCGGTCACCGGCACCAGCTGCTCCAGTGGGCAGTGTGAGCCTGTCGAGTCCTTGTGAACTGGAGTGAACCTGGCGGTTGGCTTGAGCTAAGAGTCCAATAGCTGAGGGGGACCGGCAGGGGGACTTGGGAGTGTGCCTGTGTGAAGAGGGTCCATTCATAGTGGTTTGAGTGGGGATATGCTGGGGGGACGGCACAGGGCTCAAGGGTTCCTCTTTAGGGACCAACAGAGAAATCTGGTCCTCTGGGGCGTGTACAACTCTACTCATTTGCTGGGCCCTCTCTATCTCTTTTTCTCTCTCTTTCACCATTTCTTTGTCCCTCTCCCTTTCTCTCTGTCTCTCAAACTCCCTCTCCTTCTCTCTTTGCCTCTCTATCTCCCTCTCTCTAGCTAGAATAGAGGACATGGTCAGGTCTTGTGCTTCATTGGGAGAGGGACTCCTGGACAGGGATTGAACTCTGAGAGCTTGGACCAGAGGTGGTTCCTCATAGCCCGCATGTAGAAATATACCACTCCCACCCTGCCTCTCTCTGTCCATAATGACCCCATCCCGTTTCATGAATCCCCCCTCAGAGCTGGGAGCTGTTGTCATGGAAACAGGAGGAGCGGCAGTGGTTATTCTGGTCTGTGACGTCATGGGCACATTTGCAGAGGTGTTGGTGGATGCCACGATGTGCACAGGGCTGGGTATTCTGTGGATGTGGCTGTCTAGGTTCTTTTTGCTGGGGGTGCGGTAGTCCAGACATTCAGATCCATTCATGACTAGCACACTCTGGAGAGTAGAGGGTGTGGCCGGCGTGAACTCGTGTTTAGTGGGCGTAAGGTTAACTGGGCTTTCTAATGGAGGGTCTGCAATTTGTGGACTGGGCTCTCTCTCTGGAGCTGGATGTGTGAGCTCCGTCAGTTCAGGTTTGTCACTGGATTCTGACATCTGATGTTCATCTGTCAGTTTACTGAGATGGTCTTCATGCTGCTGTGACGCCAAACAGTCACCACTGCTGGGCGGGTCTGGTGTTGAATAGCTGATAACTGAAACAGAGAGAGCACTGGGAACCTGTCCTTTTTCAGTCTCTAGGTCTCTGCTAACAGTGTTAACAACTGTCTCTGTTGTTTTCGGCTCTGAGTCTTTATCTTCCTTTTCTCTCTCTGGGGAACTGCTTAACTCGTGGCGTCGGATATGGCGAGTTAGTGCTGAAGATGTCTTGCACACCTTATGACACTGTGGACAGGTGTGTCGTGATAATGCTCTTCTGCTTAGGCGACTTGGACTGGAATTGCTCCCTACTAAGCCTACTTGCCCCCCTTTTTCTTCATCGTATTTTGCAATCTCTGGCACAGATTTAACCCCGACCCCTTCTACTTGTTCGCCAAGTGCCACTTTAGGGGGTACAGAGGGGGCCTCAGTAGGCTTGGGATGCTGGGCTCTCTGGTGGTCTTCCAACTTATCCCTTGAGGGGAAAGTGGCTCGGCAGAAGAGGCAGACAAACTCCAGCAGATGGCTCAGCTCGTGTTTGTCTCGCTTCCTGGGGCTTGAGAACCAGCGGCCACATGTACCACACTCTGCTGCATTCCCATTAGTCCAAGGCCGCCTCTTTATTCCTGTAGGAGCCACTGAGGTAGACAGAGGAGGCTTTGGAGAGTGCAGAGGAGGAGTGGAAACCTCATGACGGGCCTCCTTAAATTCTTTTTCTGCGTCTTTGTTTTTCTCCTTTAAACGGGCAGAGAGATGATCTTTCTTTTTCCCCTCTCCCTTGTCTCTCTTAGCTTTTGACAGTTTTTCGGCTTCCTCAATCTTCCCATCCTCCTCCTCATCTTGTGATCTGTCTGTTTCTTTATTCACATGGTTCTTGAGTCTCTCTGCCCTCCTCTTCAGCCGGATGGAGCGCTTGAACTTCAGTTTCCTCTGCCAGCTCTTGACCCTCTGTAGGTGTGCTTGGGCCTTTCTCTTAGGCTTGTAGGAGTAATAAGGCCGCCATAAATTATCCTCTGTGTCATGGTCACTCTCCTGCTCACGCACCTCCCGACGGAAGTAGTACTCCCTCACTTCATCAGGGGATTTGGAGCTCTTTTTCCTGACCTCCTCCTCACAATCTTCTCCTTCCTCATCACAATCTGCTTCCAGGCTGGCTCTGCGGTGGAGGCGGTGTTTATGGTGATGGTGGTGGGAGTGAGAGTGGCGTGGCTCCTTGACCTCCCGCACAGATGATGTTTCACTCCGTTTGGTTTTTGGGGGAGAAAGGCTCTTGTCTCTCCTAAGGTCTGTCTCAGAGATGCTGCGCTTCACTATGGCTTCCTCACCAATACGTACAGTAATCTGGCACAGTGGCCCTGCCTCTTTGACCTGTGACCCTACAGACACTGACAGCTGCTTTGAGTTAGAGATGTCACTCTTGCTGTGCGACTTGCGTGATTTGTGAAATAATCTGCCTGTCTCTGCATCCTGTCTACCTCTTGAGTGCTCCTCTGTGGTAACTGAACTGTCTCTTGACCTCTTTCTATGGTTATCTGCACTATCCCTTTGCTTTTTGACTGGCCTGGGACTGCCCTTGTGTGAAGTCTGGCTGCTGCTGGTTTCAGGGGACGGGCTGTTCATTGGGCTTTTTTCACTTCCAGAGGTGACCTGGTTGCTATGCACAATGACAGAGGATGACACTGCTGTTCCATGAACTATGACAGAGGGTTTTGTATGGCCATATGTTATCACAGAAGGCATGCTTGTTTCTGTGCCTCTATCAGTCTTGGGGGTTTTGGTTTTGCTGCTACTAGACATTTTGAAGCTGCCGCTGCCTCTCCCCTGCTCTAACTCTAGGGCCTCACTGTCATGTTTTCTAACTTGGGGCATGTCTGTTTGAGGGAGGAGTGTTAGTGCGGAGAGGTCCCTGTGCTCAGCAGCCACAGAAACAGGGAAGTCATCAGGGAAGGCATCTGGGTCAGGCTTGACACTCTGAGAGTGGGCCCCACTGATGATGCTTTGTAGGTCCCCAGGGTCCAGAGCACAGCCCAGGTCAGGCAGGGAGAGGGAAGGTGTTTCAGTTGGTGGCAGTAGCAGGCCATTATGCAAACTGTCACTGTAGGTCTTGTAGGGTCTCTTCTGGGAGCGCATGGGGAGAAGGCGGTATAGCTTGAGGGCATTAGCTTTCTGCTTATAACCCCCATTAACTGTCTTTTCACTGGAGATGAGGCTGGGATTAATCCCATGAATGGTCTTCTGGTGTGTTTTGAGATTGTAGTAGGTGGCGAAGGCATCCCAGCAGAAGATGCACTGGTAGCGGCGCTCTCCTGTGTGCCACACCTCATGCTTTGTGCGGTACTCAGCCAGGGCAAAGACCTTGTCGCAGTAATGGCACGGATATCTGCGGCGCCATGAGTGTACATTAGAGTGACGCTTCAGGCTGGATAGGGTCATGTAGGAGCGCTCACACACAGAGCAGAAGTAAATGACATTGCCATCTACCACCTTCACAAAATGGTTCTCATCACCCTCCAGTAGCTCTGTGGCTGCTGCATCATCACCTTGGATACGTGCCAGCAGGCTCCGCGCTTTCTTCCCTGGCCGCGCCTTACTGATGTCTGTTTCTCCCACAATCACTCCCCCCTCCACTCTCACCTCACCCTCCTCCAGCGGCTCCTCCTTTGGCTGCACAGTGAGAGAAGGAGGGCCCAGGCTGTTGGAGGGTAGGCCTGGCACCCTGCAGGAGGCCTCATGGGATTGCAGTCTCTTGCTGTGGATGAAGACTTTGCCACAATAACGGCAACTGAGGGCGCGGCTGCCACGATGCAGCCGCATGTGGACTGTTAAGGAGGAGGCCGAGCTGAAAAGCCGATGGCAAACCCCGCAAATCAACTCGGGCTTCAGGCTGTCAGTAGGGGAATAGGACGATGAGTGAGGGGGTGCGGTAAGACCCTCAGATGGGGGAGGAGGAGGTGGTGGTAAGGGGGGAGGGAGGTGGAGGGTGGGTGGGTGAAGACTTGGTCCATGAGGGCTTCCCACTTTCCCAGCTGGTCTTCCTGTTATTTTCTCTCTCCTCTCTGCATCCCCACATCTCTGATAGGCCGACGTGCCCAGACTGAAGAGGATCTGGGCAGTTTGAGAGGGGGATGCTGTACCGTTGGCCACCCTGTGCCTCTCATCCCATCCATCGCCACCATAACAGCCCCCTAAAGACCCGCTGGAGGATCTTGGGGGCGACCTGTGAAACGGAGTCTCTGGATTGAGTTTGGAGCACTTCAGAGAAGGCGGGGATTTTATATCCTTCCTGATAAGTGCATGAACAGTCATGGGAGATGAGGAGGAGGATGGTGAAGAGGACGGAGAGCTGTCGTGCCTCGGGGGCTTAAAAGGTCTGTGCTTTACGTCCATGGTAGCATCCAGTTTCCACAGCGACCCCTCGTCTGAGCTCTTGGAGGATGGCCGCCGTCGGTGGGGGGAAGGGGAGGATGAGGAGGAGCTCCGACAGTGGTTTGGAGATGTCAGAGAGGCTGGGAGGGGGGCGGCACTAAGTGGGAAGCTTAGGGTGATTTTTGCATTTTTAGGTCCATCAGCCATGTCCTCCAGCCTGTCCTCCATCATGGCCTCTCCCCGGCCTCCATGCCTTTTACCCTTCATCTCCAACTGCTCAGCTTCCCCTTCCTCCTCCTCTTCTTCAGACTGGGAGGCCACTCCAAGACAGTGGACTGGTTTGTGTAGCCCTTCGATCTTGCTCGAGCCGCGGAAATTGACAGGCCGGTGTATCGGTGACGATATGTCTACAGCCACTAATGACAGTGGCGGGGAAGACAAAGGTGACAACCGTTGACTCTGGTGGCACGTGGAGTCCTTAGTTGCACTATGTGTGAGGTTGCAGAAGGAAGTTAGCCCAGCAGCCAGGTGTTGTTCACTCAGACGTGACTGAATACGGCCCGCATGGAGGGGGTCCCACACCTTCTCACCGGACACCATGACCAGCCCCCGAAATCTGAAAGAGAAATCAGAAAGAATGTATTAGCATTATAAACATCCTAAAATAAATGTACAACACGTAAATGTACATCGACATATAGCAAAGAATTAACATTACACTCAAAGCTTTTGCAGTAGCAGTCATGGCGCTCGTGGAACACTTTTGAGAAACGGAAAAGAAAACTAAATGCCCCAGCAATGCTGAACTCCAACAGCTCAGCCAGGAATGGTGAGTGAAAGGAGGGAGAGGGTAGGGGGAAGGAATGAATCTGCGGCAGTGCTGGTTTAGATTTCAGCGTGCCACAACCAAGACTTCAGAAAGGCATTCCAGAGATCCATCTCTCTCAGCTGTGACACAACATTCCCTATGCCTAATTGGAAGGCGTTCAGATTTAATCAAGATTCCCTCAGAATAGAGCGCTGACTTAGATCCATGGCCCTAACGCACATAAAAATAGTCCCACTCTCTTGCTATTTGAGCAAGAGCCTTGTTAGCCATTCCTGGCAGTGGCTAGTATTTGCCGGGCATGACTCTAAGCATTTATTTGTGAAGGCAAAGGCGGGAGGGAAGGAAAGAGGGGAAGAGGAGAAAGGAGGGAGATTGCATGCATGTGCACAGACAAGGGGCGTTTTTCCGCCCTTTGCATCCGGTACAATCTCAGCTAAGCTGTAGAAGATGAGCGACAGGCTATTCTCATTTACATTCTAATTCGACTGCCATGGTGGCGGCTGCAGTCCTCCTGCAATTTCTCCACACATAAGATAGTCGCAGATTCATGTGCGACAGGCAATTTGCTGTTATTACTTATTTAGAATGGGTCCATTTGTTTAGGGCTGCAGATTGGGGAGAAGAACGGAGACAGTATAAGGCCATAATGATGCGACGAGAAGAAAAACCCTCAGTCATGCTTTTCTGCCTGCGTTTTCAAGCAGCAAAGCAGCCAGGAAGGCAGGCCGCTGTAAAATTCCACAGGCAGCCCTGAACAGGCAGAAACTAGGTCAGCACTGTTATTGCAGAGGGAAGAGGAGGGAGAAAGAGAGAGAGAGGGTGAGGATGAGGGAGAGTGAAAGGGTGATAGAAAAAGGGAGAGAGAGAAAGAGAGTGAGGGTTAGTGAGAGAGCAAGAGACAGAGGGAAGGAGAGGGGAGGAGGAGGGAGGGGGGGTTTGAAACAGGAACAGTCAGACACACTGCACTGTCAGACAGACAGGAGCCCAGGCAAACACTAATACACACACAAAAACAGCCAGCACATAGACAAACATATAATCACGCACATACACATGCACACAAACAAACATGCATGTGTTCACAGCACTGTACATACACTCATACATGCCCACAGGCCAGACACACAGGCATAAACAAAGTAGTTCAACATGGATGGGCCCACTTGTAAATTACATTCAAAATAAAAAGGTGAATCTGAGTGCAACACTGAGACTGAGGGTACAGGTGGAATGGAGTGTGTCAACAAAAGGAAAACAGAAGTGTCTATTAATGACGTTTAACCAGTTCACGTCTATTCAAGATGATCAACGTCTAAACACAAGGATGCACAATCACGTCTCGCCAGGCTTGCCATATTTTGTTGCTCTGTATCGAAGCAGGCCGTCATTGTCACTCACATTTGCTGAGCGATAGATGTTGTGCAGGAAATCCCTTATGGCAAGCGCCAGCCTGCTACAAGTGGGCGGACACACTGAGAGACAGTGCTAAGGCTAAAAATTTCACCATCTCATCTGATGCTTGCGCGCCATGGACAGGAAAATGCGTATGACGCCCCCTCGCTCTTTTTCTTTATCTCCCTGTGACGCACACAGCCGCTGCACAAGCAGAGCCTGCACGACACGCTGTCTGACTGTGACAAGCAGCTTTTAACACGCTTTAAATGTGCTGGATTTACTCATACACATAGAAACAGATAGGACATGCAGAAAAACACTTTGTGCCTCTTTCTTATTTGGGCAGATGAGTGGATACACACATAAAACACACATGCATCCTTGCGCACAACTCACAGACACACACACAAATGTGACCATGAATGTGGTAAGGACCCTAAAGCAAAATCAAAATAAACAGCAACCCTGTTCCCACACCTCTCTGCAACAGGATGTTCTGCGCAAACAAACATGTTGGTCAGCCTATGAAGTGTTCATCTATTTACGCTTGTGGCACTGCAAAACCGCACAGCACGAACAGGTTCTCAGCTGACAAATTACTAACTAGACTCACGTAAACATAAAACACATCATACCAAACGCACAGTGACATGAGACTCTTCACTGACAGTCAGAGGCAACAAGGCATACTTTTAGCCACGCACTGATTCAATTTGTATTCCATATGAGATGAGAAATGTGAGGCAAAAGAAAACTAATAATGTTAAATCTTTAGAAATAGCACAAACTTGCAGATTAGTCTTCCTCTCTCAGCGCAGTTTAACGTTTGAAACCATTTGAAATTAAAAGTGCAGTTTGGCTCATTAATCCTATAACATATTGTCTGCTTGAATTCTGGGACCAATTCAAAACAGCAGAAGTTTTACTATTTGACTCTGAGACACTTTGCCACTAGCATCTGAAAAACATAGATGACTTTATGACCTTGGAAACCATTAGTTAGTAATCCCCTGAATTTAAATGGAAAATCAGCCACTAGGAACATCGCTGCTAAAGTGGCCTTGCATAACATAAGGCAGGACGGCAGAGGAGCTTGTCTGGTACGCCAGCTCAAGGCCTTGAACCAGCCGTTGAGCAATCTGTTTATTCCACACTGAAACTGGTACTTGTGCTGACAGACATATAAGCGTTAGCATTCAATGCTTGTTTTGTTTTTTTTCTTTTTGCCATCTTCCATCTCAAATGAAATTCCTCAGAAATCTAACCACAAGTACTGTGATATTATGCAGTTCAAAGAGAAAGTGCATGCAAACTAAAACTACATTTGGCTCTAAAATAAACAGTTTCAAGCTATTTGGTCCAATACATCTTATAATTGAGGATTAAAAGTCTGATCATAGCAAATTACATTTTAAATACTGTTTTAGTGCCACTTAATTTACTTTCACATTTTAATATGAATGTAAACAGCTAACATATGTACTCTAGCCTCATTAAAAAAAAAATGTAATCATGTCTTTAATAGAGTACAGCTAAAATTATTAAGTCATCTCTGCCTTCCCAGTACTTTCACCATTAAAGTACAATTCTGGTTTATTACAACTTGGGCCTTATTTTCATAGTTTTGGCCATCATTAAGGCCAGCAACATCGCAAAGGCATAACCCTATGGGGCAAGGAAAAAGGTCAGTCAGACGACAGGCTGTAAATGAGCCAACAGTTTAGAGATGATCTAAGTCACTTTATTTTGAGATGAAACTGACAGTGAGTTAATAATCCATCATTGCACTGAAAACCTGTGCGCACAAAGCTACAGTAAGGTAACAGAGTGTACTGGTGCCTTAATAAGTACTGCAGGTCAAAGCGGAACCAGGAAGTCGGTCTGTAATTTGCGTATTTCTTTTTCGCACTTCTATTTTAGCAATTCACAGATCTCAGCAATGAGGCTGCTGAGTGCAGTGTTATTATTAATGATAGCAGTGATGGCCAAAACTAGAAAAATAAGAACCAAGTTGTAATAAACCAGAATTATCCTTTAACTATATCTTTAGTAGTGATGTGCCGTCATCGTGTGTGTGTGTGAGGGGTTAAGGGGAGTGCCTGCAAGGCAGATTGTGGGGGGCCTCGGTGTTCCAGCCGGTGAGCCAGCGGCGAGGAGCTTGTGGGAAGGGGAAGGTGTCTGTTGGGCTTTCTCCCCAGTGAGGGGCAGCCAGAGGGGCCCAATTCTCGGAGCAGCAGTTGGTCTGTGAAGAGAAGGGTGTATGTGTGTGCATGTGGGTGTGTGTAGATTGGTAGGGGGGGCATCGTTAGTAAGAACAGCTACTGAACTCTCCACAACCCCCCGGCCAAGAGAGCGTGGTGGAGCCAGCCAGATGGGATAGAGGGAGGGTGGGAAGGAGGTAAGGGGAAGGGAAGTTGGTATGGGTCGGGGAGTGGTTGAGCGGAGGTGGTAGCGGTGCTTATGGTGGTGTGAGCGGGGGAGGTTGGGGTAACTTCAAACATGGCTCTCCTATGTTCACATGTCATGGTTTCCTTGTCTTTCAGATCCCTCTCAGCATGACTGACTGCATGCCCCCCTCATCTCCCACTCCCCACATGTAAACTGTCGTATTGTGGTGTTTTCGTATGCCGTTCCACGCACCAGCGAACCTGCCCATGTCTAAAACGCCATACTCTCCACGCTCTGTTAGCTCTCAGCCCAGCACGTAATTCCCATAATTCTGCTCGCTGCAACAGAATCATGGGAGGCATTAGGAAACAGTAAGGCCAAAAAAGTGCCCCTGGAGAGCTGTAACACTACACCAGTGACCTTTTTGAGGTAATTTCCCCAAAATCATTTTCAATTTCACGCGCAGTCCCTGTTGAAGGGGGTGTGAAAGCATCATTAGAGTTCTCAGTCTCAAACAAACAAGAAACATTTGAGTATTAGCAAGGCTGAGCCAGAGCGGCATGTTACAACAGTCACCATAAACTGCAAGTATAAGATGAAGCGCTGCACCAGTTTCCTGAACGCGTCCACATCCTTTATGTTTGTGGCATAAAAAAAAACCCTGCATAATCAAGCAAAGCCAACCAACTCGGTCTTGCAATCCGCAAGTCTTGCATGTTAGCGCTTTTATGCCCAGGGCAGGAAAAAGGCCCAAAGACAAATACAGCAGACATGATTTATCTGATGTGTGACCCAAACACAAATGACCAAAACAAAAAGGCTGCCACCGCTATGACATCATCATCTGTGTGACACCACTGAGCGGCGAGAAACTACACTTCCTTATTGTCTGACCTATGACCCCTACCCCCTGTGGATCATATATTCCATACATTGAGCACAGAGGCTTGGCATCCACGAGAACCAGGAATGTGGAGTAGTTGGCAGCAGATGCTCTGTTGTTTTGGGGGGGGGGGAAGTAAGGCTTAGGGCAGCAACAACGGGGTTGGTGACATCAATATGCCCTCTGCTGCTCTACGAGAGACAACCTCCAGCAAAACAACGGGCTGGTAAAATGGAGGACAAACTGGGCGGCCCACGACCGAAACAAGAGACAGAACCAGTCGGCAGAACTAGAGGTTGTTTACCGTCGCCTACATGCAAGTTTTTCCCCAGCCTTTGACGTGTACTGCCCCCCCCCCCCCCCCCAACCCACCCTCTACCCCCCCATGTCTGCGGTGAATCACAGAGACGCAAGAGGCTTTGATATATTAAAAGTTTCATCACAATCTCAAAACGAGTCATCGCTCTTGAAAAAGAACTGCGTGGTGCGCCAGCAACAGAGGGGAGGATGAGGGAGACAAGGCCTGTTACTGGCACACACACACACACACACACACATACAGACCCAGCACAGGCACACACACTCATAAATATACTTCCACAAACACACACTGCATAAATACGCACACCCACCAACACTCACGCCCCAACACACGCACAGTAAAATAAAAACCTTTTCCTCCTCTTCACGCGCGGAGCAACCACCGCCACAGCAGCGGAGTGAAGCAGAAAAACAAGCAGGAAAAACAACAGAATTCAGCCTCTCTTCCTCTTATTCTCTCTGGCTGTCTCTCAGGAAGGCAAGCATACAAGAGAACGTACCTCGGAAAACCTCCTGCTGCATCTCTGCTGCGATGTGTTCTCTCCCCTCACACTCCCTCTCTCCCTCTCCCTTTCTCTCTCTCTCCCCCTTGGTCTGTGTATGCGCACGTCTGAGTGTGTGTGAGAGAGAGAGAGAGAGAGAGAGAGCGCAGGGAGAGGCGGTGCACACACACACACACACATACACACACATACAGGCAGCAGTGTGTGAAGACAGAGGGCAGGAGCGATTCTCACACTCGAACTTGCTTGCTCTCTCTCACTCACTCCCCATTTCTTGCTCACTCTCTCTCTCTCTCTCTCTCCAGTTTTTGCCTCTGACACACGATTCTTAGTGTTTTTGCTCTTTTTCTCCAGCAAGTGAATCCCCCCCCCCCGTACCCCCCCTCCAACCAACCAACCCCCCCACTGAATCCAATCTTCTTTTTATTTGGAAGTGTTGTTCCCTCTCTCCCTCTCTCTACACACACACACGCACACACACACACACACACACACACGCACACACACTACTTTATATACACAAAGCCCAGCGATAGGGAGAGGGAGGGAGAGGCAGAGGGAGACAGAGTGGGAGAGCAAGCAAGCAAGAGGACGCCATTTAAGCAGTTTGTTACGAGCACTGCAAGTCCCCAAAATGGCTGAAAACAAACAGGAACCACGCCAACTCAAAAAACCTGGGCACAAGGACGGACAGACAGACACGCAGACAGGGAGTGAGAGGAGAGTGAGTGAGAGAGACGGCGAGAAAGTGAGACAGAGAGAGGACAAACTGGCGGTAGTCAAATGGCGGATGGGAGCACTCTGTGAAACAAGTGAAGTTGAGGGAAAAATGGAGGCATTAAAGGGGTACTCCAGCGATTTAGCACTGCACTTTGATAAGGTTTAGGGACTTATAAGAAACAAATTAAAAAAAGAATGGTCAAAATCGATGCAGCAGAGGCCGAGATATCCTGACTTAAAGTGCCTAGTATGGGTCACGCTCCAAAAACGCTGGATCCCACATTTCCCATGATGCAACTTGATCTTTCATTAGACTCCCCCTGCCTGGCAAATGCCCACGTCTTTCAAACTCCACTTCCTCAGTTTCTAACCCTGAAAGACGTCCAGACCCAAAACGGCGCTGTGTGAAAACAACGAAACAGCCTGCGTTGGTTCCTTCAAGTGAAACAATGAAATACGATCCAGGAAGGCTGTTCTGAGTGATGAATCCATAAGTTTAAAGGCCAAAACACTGCACGATGGTTTGTAGTACTATAAAAAAAGATTTTTACAACTTACAAAAGTTCAACACGACAACAATAGCTCTATCCACCACACATACCGCAAATGGTGGTGGCATCACATTACACAAATGATTGTCATTTGCAGATTGCGGGTACATTTGCGAGTCCTACAGGGCTCACGCAGGCTAATGCATGGGCATAGTGTACGCCGTTTGAAATGTGTCAAAATTAACGGGGGGAGGAAATTATCTCATGTTGCACATTGCAGTTTGCATCGCAGTTTGCATGTTGTTGTGAAACAGGCCCGAGGATCAAGTTTTTTGTCCGGGCCCTCTGCCACTGTGCCAGTGTGTTTGTCCAAAATGGCGGCCAGAACACAGCCTTGTTTTCTCAGACTTTTGAAAGCTCCCTCCAGACATTATACAACTGTTTTCACAGGCTGAGTAGTTCTCCCCATGACGAGTAAACTGATCTTCAGGTGATACCAGTGGAGTGCCTCTTTAAAAGGTGGACAGACAGGGACAGAAACTGGACTAGGGACGCTCTTTGATTGTCCGTGCCCTCTGCTAAAAGGGTTCAAGTGCTATCAGCGATGATGCCGGTCATGTCAATTAACTGCTTTCAGGTCAGCGCGTGTATGTCTGACACGTGCGGCTAAACTAAAACTACTGGTGACAAGCACCCGTTTTTTTTTTTGCAGCTCAACTAAAATATCGCCCTCCCCTCACCAAAACCACGGCAGCATCATGGCCTGCAGCTGCATATCACTTCTGATTCATCTGTATCCATGCAAAATGCCTCACAACAACTCTCTTCGTTCTGGTTGCTCTCGGGCCACGCACGTCATGGTCAGTGGAAATTCCACATATCTCTGCTCTCCCTCCGTCGGCCATGAGCCACTCTGCGGCCTCAGATTGGGATTCTATCAGCTGGAACAAGAGGGCAGAAAATTGAGAGAAGGGGTGGAAGAATGTTCCAGTACTGTTATGCTACAACACCATCATACTTCCCACTGTCCTTTTGAGTGGAGCTGCTACCCCCCTGACTCCCCCCCCAGTACCCACCAACTGAACCTTGACGCCAACAACCCGCCCTCCTCCTACTCTTCCCCTGCCCTTTCCCTCTCTCCCTCTCTTTCATCACTCTCTCTCACCCTCATTGTACGCTGCCACACTTGTCTCCATGGGAACCGCTCTGGGATTGGTTGTTGTTCCTGTGACCTCTCTGGCTCTTGGAGTTGGACAAACTTTTTTTTTTCTCTCCCCTCCCCGTCCTCTCTCATGCAGTCCTCCACGTTTTCAAAGCATGCTGGGTGTGTGTGGACGGGACAGTGGGAGTGTGAGTGGCTTCAGGACAGGACGGGAAAATTAAAAGTAGAAGTAACATTATGTGAAAAGATGGAGCACAAGAAAGAGAGGCTGTGTGTGTGAAGCAGATTGCCCGTTGGCAAAGACAATGGTGTGCGTGTGTGCGTGTCCCAGGAGTGTGGCCGCTAGGTCCACACATGTGTGCTGGTATTGTCCCGTGGCTGCAGCCAGTCACAAACTCTGTATTCAGAGGCACCCCCGTTGTCCAGCCGTCCCTTTTCATGGATGTTTGGCCAAACGTGATCATAGCTTTTCATGCTGTGCTACCAAGCGACACACACTTCTGAATACACAAAGATGGAGGAGCTAAGGAAGCCATCTTGGCGGAAAATTTAAACCATTAGCTCGCCAAGATTTTCAATATTTAACCGTTATCCAAAGAAAGAAAAACACGTTTAACTGAGTCTCAAGATCAGTGTTAAATCCAGTCTAAGGCCTTCATGAGGTGTTAATCAACATTCTGGCATAAATATATTCCTTCTGCAGACTAAAATGCATTTATTTTATGATAAGTGGCTGCTTGTTTGACGACACATATACACACAATGGGGGTAAAAGTAAAACACATTTCTGCCGACCGCGAAGAGCAGCAACAGTTGACAACGTTAATGTGCTGTCACGATGCGCCAATAAAAGAGGAGAAGAAGACCGCAAGCTGATGTGAACAAAGCAGATTTCAAAACGTTTAAAAAATCGTTTGCAAATGTTTTATGAGGTTGTAAATTCATTCAACATGTCTGTTAGGCCTTAAAGCTGCAATAATTGATTTTTTGGTCACGTTGGAGCAGCAGAGACAAGCAGTGAACACGACACTGGCATATTATCATCTTTTAGGTTGATATGGCAAACTGTTGCCTATTTACACATCCAGCAGGTACAGAGAAACATTATAATTTATTTGGAGTTGTGTTTGTGGTCACCTGATGAATGTAAGTCCAATATTCCCTCTCGTTTTAGATTTGTTTTTGGTCTCCACCAACCCCTGAGGGAAATATCTGGCTCTTTAGCTGCTAAACGCTCCACTATGTTCACCTGCTAGCTGCTAACTGTGTCTGTCTGCTGCTTGGTGCTGAGCAGGTAGCATACAGCGTCGACACTATGAGAGCGGTAAAAGTGAAGAGCTTTATAGTAAAACTTTATTAAACTCTGCAGAGCTGAGTCTGGTTATACTCTGTGGATTTGTCACTGCAAGTGACCCTTTTGCATTAGACATTCATTTTAACCATTGTTATCATAAAAATATTGATTATAGCCACTTTATGGAGACACACTATGCATTTCAGCCAGAAACTTTGAATGTAAACAAAACTTTGTCTGCTTAAAATTAAAACTCCACATGGGTAACTTTAATAATGACCACAATTCAGATTTTGTCTCCATGTTGACCTTTTAAATGTGCTTTGTGGTTCCAGTAAAAAGCTGAGTCAGTCATCTTATATCTGATAAAAAAGGGGAAATTCACCGCCCCTGTCAGTTCTCAAAATGCAGAGTCACGCCTGCAGCCAGGCTGTTTTGGTTTTAGCACAACTGAGCACTGAATGTGTTAAATTCAATACAAGCTTTGTTTGCCATGGACATCAAGTGTCAAATCTTTAGTTTGGTTTTCATTTGGTAAATTATTAGTTCAGAGTCCACTGTATGTATGTAATATTTGCTTCTTCTTAAATTCAGGCTGAACTCCTACTGATGCATGTGTGTGAATATATCCTGAGGCATGCTCAAGGGTTAGTAAACATCCTCGGTGATCTCAAAGAAGGGATGACTAACCTGCGCTCCAGCTGACTTGGACTGAGATCAAAGTGGGAAGTCATACGACGTTCGATGAGTTCAAATGTCGGTGGTTTCTTAAAGAGGAAGCAGTGGCTTTATGAGGACGACGCAGCAATTCCTGTTTCTGTGGCCTGTACACAGACATGTGAGGACAGAGAGGTAGAATGAAACCACAGCACATACATCTTCTGCAAGTACATGTACAGATAAGCATGGCAAATGTTTACATTTGTAGTCACTCACACACACACACACACACACACACACACACACACACACACACACACACAGATGAAAGGATGTTTAAAGCCTCGGCATTGTCTTACAGACACAGGGGCGGTACAGTGGGTAACTTGATGAAATCTCCCTTGAAACAGGGAAACATGAGTGTGCTGGAGCACATCCTTAGGTAACACATCTCCGCTGTTTACAAAAAACAAATGTCAGTCAGGGCAGCAGTCCAACAATATGAAACTGAAAATCCACACACCAAACAGCTCCCATATGAAGAACTTTCACTGCAGAAGTGACATTTCAAGCTAATCGCTCCTCCTCAGACTACTCAGCTACAGCCACCTTAAATACCAATAAAACATAGAAAACTGCAGATAAAATTAGATGTTGTAAATTAAATATTAATCAGAATGTAAGATGTATACACAATTGAATGCCCAGTCACAAAAAAGAATAAAAGTCAGAGTTCCAATGAAAGCCTTCAGGGGCTGAAGCACCCTGCAAATGTTTTTTGGAGCATAGAGTAATGTACCTACTCTGCAGGGACTTTTCACTACTTCCTCATAACTTAGTGCAGAGATATTGTGTTTTCACAGGACCAGCAAAAGTAAAATTGATATCCCCTAATCTATATCTGTTGAGCAATGTAAAATTCCTATGATATACCCACTTGTCTATGATAACAGAAACAATACATTTTCATCTATTCCAGATGAGTCAAGTATGCAGCCCTTAAAGGTCGGATTACCTTCCTATGTTCCTGTCTTGGGTCCCTGGGTGTACTGCTGTGTTACTCCACTGTGTATTATTATGTGCCAGATACATGTCAAATATGCATTTTCATATATTTTTCTTAGAAAATCCCAACTTTTACTTTTCCAGTAAAGTGTCAAAATCTTTTCCTGACGCATCACAGGGTGCAGAAACCCCATCTAATAAAACGCTAGAAGAGATTTTGAGACGACCGAGCTTCAACTTGGCCCCGGTGAAGAGGATTTCAACTGGTCCAGTAAAAATGTAATAAAATTTAAATATTAGTGTTCTGCCCCGACATCCTTTCTCATGGGGAAACACACATGGTCAGAACTGCAGCAGAGTTGACACTTTCCATTCAGGGGTCAGCGCAACAATGCCTTTCTGTCACAATACATTTAGTGTGCAATTGCTATTTAAAGCAAGATGAGACTGGATGCTTCAAGCTAAATAACTTCAACAGTAGCAACCAAGTAAAATGTTTTATAACGTCCTGATAGGCTGCTAAGATTTGTTTGTTTTTTTTGCTAGAAGGATTTTTGTTTCTCAGATATGACATCAATGTATGAAAACTGTGCTATGCATCTAATTTTAATTGCATGTATGTAACATCATCACAACACAGTCTTACCCAATCGGTGAAACAACGGTGGTAAGGACCCCTACAAGGGGTTGCAAGATAAATCTGAGGGGGTGTGAGATGATTGACAGGATAGGAATGCAGTAAAAATCATATTTCTGCTATATTAAGTTATGTTTATTTACAGAATTACCTCAATATTTGCTTTTATTCTTGTGAATTGCAGGATAATTTTACCTCTACAGTACTCTAAAAAGGATTCAAATAAAACCAGGGGAAATAATTCACTCTTTGCAACTTATGCAACAGATGGGAGGGGTCGCAAATAGACACTAGCTTCAATTTAAGAGGTCACAAGACAAAAAAGTTGGGAACCACCGTTACAAAATAACAAAAACTGCTGGTATCACAAAAATGAGTGTTATCGCTGACAAAATTTTCAGGCATCTTCAGCTTTGTGAGTTTCAGTGGTGGAGAAACTTAAAAACTGAGAATGCCTGAAACTCTTTAAGTTTCAGTAGAGGGGTTATCGAGTTCAACACTGCACCACCCGTTGCCTGCAAGACAACACTGAAGGACTAAAACACACACACATCACATACATAGAGGGTATCCTGAGCAGATGTCCACGACCTGCATGCTGAAAAGTTCAGAGTATGTCCATATACAGGATGAAAGCACAGGAAGGATTCATAGAGTTATGTTGACAAGTGTTGTTAAGACAGCTATATATATATTTGTGCTAGACTTGTCTAATATAACTCAGTGGGCGGATCCATCAGAGTATCAAATAACAGAAATGGGGTTTCATCAGCCGAAGTCTGACAGGCTTCAGATCCATGAAGCAGACACATTGAACTATAACAAGCATGTTTGTGTGAGCAGTGAAACACTGCTGAGTCACACAAACTGCCCGGGGCACACACGAGAGATAAAATGCTAAAATAAGGAATTAAGATGGGTGTAGGCCACACAAGTTACAGTTTGCATGCAATTTACAATCAGTTTGATACGCAGTAAACTGCTGGCAAAATATGGTTGTGTAACAGGAAAGAAAAAAGCAAAGGAGAAGAGGAAGAGAGGGTTCGGAGTGTGGACGTTGCCAAAGGAGACTGGAAAGGATAGGTGGAAAATCATCTGGGAGGGGTGCCTGATACGGGGGGACGGACGGCTGGTTTTTCCACTGCCAGAGAGAGAGAGAGGACGGCTAAATCAAATTAATTAGCTCCTTCATCTCCAGGCAGCTACTCAGGCATGCTGTACTGGCGAAGAGAGACCGTCGGAGGGAGGGGAGGGGGCTGTAGGCACAAGAGAATGGGAGAAAGCGAGATAGGACATGGTGGAAGGGTGAAAAGCCTGCTGTGTATGTGCGCCATTCATGAGGACGGGCAGCGGAGGGGAGGGGTGCAGAATTCTCTGATAAGCATGAGGGTTGTTTTGCTGGAGCCTCTGTTCAGCCATGAGGAGGAGGAGGAGGAGGAGGAAGTGCTGCATGTTGGCTGACGCTGTGTGCTGCTGTGCTTCGGGGCGATGGTACTTCCTGTTTCTAGACAGCCTGTATTTTGAGGGCACTGTAAACAACCCTGCTTTTCTGCACGCCTCTTTAAATAGCACGCAGACACTTCAATCAGAACCTCCCGGAAAGACGGGGGGGGGGGGCTGAGAAAGTCTTGCAAAGAGAAAGATAAAGAAAGATATTAGGGTTTTTTGAGCAATGGCAATGTGAGGTAAACCTATACTGTGATCAAAAACAAAATAATAGCTGCACTGACATCAGAAGAAAAGGAAAAGGAACGCAGTAAAAAGGGAAAAGAGAAAAAAAAGAAAATGAGGCAGATGGTCAGAGGCAGTGGCATCATGCCAGGTGAAACAAAACAGCAGCACAGCAGAGAAAAGTTAGACAAGAGGAAAAGAGGCAGGGCGAGTGGTACAGCCAGGAGAGAGCCACTGCAGGCAGCGTGTGGCCATCTCTGAGGCTTAGTGTGCAGGAGAGAGGGATGAAGGAAATGCAGCAAGGGAGGGGAGATGAGAAGAGGGAGTCCGAAAAAATATGAAGAAGGTTTGTGAGTGTAAGTGGGAGGTTCAGACAATTAAGGAGACGGTTCTGTGAGGGAGGAATAGCAGCCACGTGACTACAATGAGGACTGTACAGAAAAGAAGTAAGGCCAAGTTGACTCACAATGAAATATTAGGCCTCCCAAAAGCTTAACAATGAGTGCGAGGAGAGCGCTAGTGAAAAAATGGGGTGTATGGCAAAGGGGAGTGTGAGCGACTGTGCCAGAGGTCAAAGCCTTGGGAGAAGAGAGCAGTGGACAGCTCAGTGCAGCAGCATTGCCCGGACGAGACTTGGCTGCACTGTGAGAACCCCAGATTAGCACTAAGCCGATTGCAACGCGAGGTGGGATCAAGAGCAATTAATTTAGCACCCAGATAGTTCCAGGAAGAGGCTGAAAGAACCTTAACAAAACGTAGATCTCCTGCAAAACTCCTGGTGTATCCTCTGAGTCAAATACTAGCTGACTTAACATTCCTGCTTCTGTCTGTCCTCTACAAATGAGCTGCCTACAAAGGATCCCGTGTAAAAGAGAGTAGAGGAGAATTTGGAAGGTCTGAAAGGGTGTGTGGATGATAAAAGGAAGGATAAAAGAAAGATGAAGACGCTTGGCAGGGGCTGACATGAGCCAAAACAAACACACAAAGAACAGGACATTCTCTTGCAGACAGAAATGGGCCGGCCTTTTCCAAAGGGCTCACAGAGAGAGCATGCCTCCGACCCTGCGTCACCCATTTTTATTACAAAACAACATCCTGGTGCATAACTTAAGGGGAAATACAGCCTAAAACAGATTAATTCTTGTTCATATAATAACAGGCAATTCACTCTCATTTTGCATGCAAGAACTACACACAAAACCGCCATGACTAGACAAATGTCCAAGCAGTTTTTTGTCTATTTTTTTGATGGTGCACATAAAGCCAATATTGTAGGCTCGGTAAACACCCAGAATCTGATTCACAAACTTTACTAAGGCCCACAAAATCTCCATTTTACGGTCAGCAGGGATGTTAAATCCAAAAAACAGCATCACAGCCTTCAGGACATTTTGCCTTTGCTCTTAGTTTTTGGAGAAAGTTATCCATGCTCACAACCAGCGAGTGAATTGTTTCAGAAAAAGCAGTTGTATACTGTATTTTGGTGCTTCAGGTGCAATGGCTCACTAGCCGAATACATCTAATGAGGTTGTCATTTTTCTAGAGTAACTAGGGGGCAGTTATAGTTTAGGCATTTTATTGTAAATCAGATTGAAAAAACAGTCTGCTCCTCCCACCATGCCTTTGCATCTGCTCGTCTGTCTCTCCCTCCCTCCCTCCTTGTTCGCCTACTTTATTGTGCTACAAAGCTCCCTCCTTCCCTAACTCCCCACCAACCCCTGAAAACACACTCACTGTCAGGCTCTGACAACACCAGACAAGAGCTCCCCCTAGATACATGAATCCTTACCCCTTCCAGGAATTAATGCCTCTGGAAGGCAAAAACACATGTTGCTACATGTACAGTATATATATGAATATATGAACTGCCAAGGTAGGAACAAAATGTTATACCTAAGTCTGAACTTCATTTTTTTATTTTTACAAACACTACATCACTTTGATGCCTGCACTAAAAGAGCCACCACTGTGAACAGCCTATAGTCATCCATCCATACAGATCATGTATGTCCAACTGTTCTTCAGCAAGACCTAATGTTATCAGGGTACTTGCAGGCTTCATCAGTTTGGATTTAAGACTTTTCAGCACTTTTAAATACCAGTTAGAATCAATTAGAAGAGAAAATATGACAAACCTAAATTTAAGACATGAAATGAATTTAAGTGTAATCAAAAGCAGTCAGGGCCTTGAAATTAAAAGTCATAATTTAACACATTTTAAGGCTTTTCCAGCTCTTGCAAACATCAAGTTTAAAGGAAACTACATGTTAAATCGCAGTGCAGTGGTGGCAGAAGAAATCAGATGCTTTACTTAAGTAAAAATAAAAATACAAGTGTAAAAATACTCAGTTACAAGTTAAAGCCCTGCCCTTATACAGAATGGCTCCTTTTAGAGTGTTATATAATTATATATTACTATAGGATTAGCATTGATTTATTGACATGCAAGCAGCATTGTGCATTTGTAGCTGGTTGAGGTTGAGCAAATTTATATCATGTCATGTATAAAAAAAATCATATTTTCGAGAATGTTTTGCATGTAAAATCTAAATCTGCAAAGTAAGTAGCAACTATAACTGTTAGATAAATGTAGAAGAGTAGAAATTGCAATGTTTCCCATTTGAAATGTAGTGAGGTCACAGTATAAAGTCGCATAGAATGGAAATACGAGTACACTATTTCAGTTAATAAATGTACTTAGACTACACTACTATATATACAGTATGTACATCTGTCTTCAGTCAATTATGAATATTATGGTGTTTCTTAAGGGCATTTACAGTTGGCTATGTTTACCTGGCAACAGTGATCTGACAGTATATGCTGTTTACAAGCACTCCCAGATGGATTTGTATAAATTTCACTCGCTTCTGATATCACACTTATTTTGTGGAAATGCTTTAAAGAAGTGCTGTAACAGTCAGATTCTACAACTATTCAAAACATTTGGATTCCTACCAAACTACAGACCTGACGCCATCCGTCCTCTATGCACTAACCTCCTTGGAGCAGTAGAGGGAGCACGTTCTACAGCCTTGTGGGACTCACTTCCGCATTGAAAATGTGGTTGTGCAATGTCTTTGCAACGCTGATCATTCTCAATATGAGCCAGAGGAGGGAGCCATCTGGTCAATAATGAATCCTTTGTATAGTCATGGTATAGCATGGCACATGGTGAACAAAGTGATTTACTGTCACATTCTTCTATGCATTTCAAACATGGCAGGCACGCAGTTTTTTTCGTTTAATAAAATAAAACAGAACATGGTTTATCTCCATAAGGATACTGCAGATGTGGCATCTTTCCTTGCCCCTGGCCTTGAATGATGCCTTCCTCTGCTGGACCTGCCAAAAAGAGATGATGGCAAAAAGGCATGTTCATGCTGGTAGCAGCACATAAACACTAAGCTGCCCCACTTAACATGAATGTATATTTTAACATGATTTTCTTGTATTAAAATGAGCTTTGTTTAATACCCAAAGAATAAAACAATCCCACAGTCAATCATGTTGGTTCAGTGTCTTTATTTAAAAAAAAGGCAGTACAAATAACAACGTGACAAGATATTTTAAGCACCGTTACATAGACATTACATGTAATAAACACTACATCAGATTGAGCTTGTGCAATCATAGCACTGAGATAGAGAGGTTCAACCAATGTCTTTTACTTCCACTTATTTTAATGTATGAAGACCAAATGAACAAAGGGTCAACAGAAATATGTCAGCACCTTATACAAATACCACAACACTGCTTGAATGGGACAATGGAGATTTATGGATCTCAAAAGGACCATACATTAACAGTGTGCCGTTCTGCTTTTGGAGATTTAGCTAGCCATCAACACCGGCCAGACGTTACTTGTTCCCTTCCCTTGGGTACAACTAACGAGAGCTAACCGGATAAATCTATTGTGTAACGTCAAGTTAACAAGCTAATGGCATTTCCTAGTCCCTGAAGACAAGATTAATACTTGAACCCTAACAGCTAAACTTTAAGTAAAAGGAGTGAGTAAAATGGGGGAATGCCTCCATTGCCATAATCCCTATATAATCAGCTGCAGAACAGTTTATTGACTAAACAGCAAGCGCATCCTTCCAATAACCGACTAATATGCACGTAGTTAGCTAGCTATAGCAAAATGGCTTCAACTTCGACACAGACGAAGAGTCAAGACTATTGAAATACCGCATAGCAAACTTCCAAGCAGTTTCGACACTTTATATGCTATCACGTTAAACATAGTAAGATAAAACAGTCACATAGCCGTTCCTTATTTTGTCACGGAGCTCCACATTTTTTGAAAATGCGCAGCTATGTGGCCGGTGAATTTAGCCAACAAGAATAGTCCAGACTCCATCTTTCTCGTTCACAACAAGAAGCATATCGTCAAACACCGCCATGTTGGGCGCTAATGGAGTCCAACTATGCTAGCTATAATAGCCTTTAGTTTAGTCCTTGAGGTATAACGTTACAATACAATACATACCCCTGTTGCCACCGTAAACAATACTCATCTACTACAGCATTAACACTAAGACAAATATGGCTCGCAAAACCAGGGATCTTATTAACTGTTTAACCGGTAACGTTAACGTTAAGCAGCTAGCTGAACGTTCCCAGCGTTCAGTACAAGGCTAACGTTAAGCCATCAGGCTAACGTTACCTTGAATAAAGACATCTTCTGAACATAACACAACTTAAACAGGTTCTAATATTGCAATCAAAGCGACATTAGTTATATACAATAAATGTTGAGAATGTGTAAAATAACAGAGAAACAGCAGGGAACATACCGTCGTTGTCGACAAAGTAGTCCAACGTTTAGCTAGCCAGATCACCAGCTGTAACGTCAATGCTAAGAAATCGAAATTTGAACATTGAGTATTTAAAATGTAATCAGCTGGCTTGTAAAAACTACACTTTTCAGTAACGTTAATTCAAGTTAGTGGACAATTAAATAAATAGCGAACTAATGTTACTTAACCGCCAAAACCACGGCATTTCAGACTGCTTTCGAAACGTGGCCTACGACAATGTTTCACATTTTAACAAAAATATTAAAAACTTCAGAACAATTGAACAATATACTTTCAAATAAATCACACACAGAACATGTATATGTAAAAAATAGTAAAACCCGTTGAAAAACAAACGTTAGATAGACTTTTTAGGCTTCCCCCAGACTTTCCTATAGGGAGTACGGAAAACCCAGTCCACTGACCGGCCATCAGTCGCAGGCGAGTCCGAGGATTGCATCAAAGTCCCAGCGATCCAAAAATACAGAGGACGAAACACCGACAAGTCGACGTGTTTCTAAAATAGCTCGAAAAATAATCCATTATACAGTGTTTCTAGATGAAAATATAATGTATTTAGACAATTTTCCCCTGTTTAATCAAAGGTCTTAACAGGCCTCAGCCCTGAGCCTCTTTTCTTAGAGCCCAGGCTGATCTAGAGCGAGACGAACGGGAGAAGAGAGATTTTTTTTATTTTTGCTCTGAGGGAAGAAATTCACATCGGCCACAATCGGCAAATATCGGAAGCAGGGCGGGTTTTGTTGAAATTATTCTAAGAAGGTTCATTTCTTTGTAGCCATTGGCTCTCTCTTCTCTACTACTCAATATTAACAAGAAAACGGACGAATCGAGATGATTTAAATTGAATATTCATATTTTGCATGCAAAATATACACCGCACCGCCTACTCTGTTTTAATAAAGCCAATCGGGATGAGTGTAGATTAAATCAAAGCCCGCCTTTAGTTTTGATTCGTTAAAAAAATCAACGTGCTCTCTAATTGGCTGTACGTGTGATACAATTAATTATTCATACAACTGTCTTGAATGGCCAATGAGCGTTTTACTACAGAGATCCATGTCCCACCTTCCGAAGAGGCAGTCCCTGTCTTTTTGAGTGTGCAACCCCGTAGTATGCACTCAGTCTATATAAACAAGCGTTGAACCGCTTCATGCTCAGAAGCGCTCAGAGCGCTCCACAGTGTAGATCGGGAAAAGGGAAGGGAACAGTCGGTAGCCATCTTACTTAGGACCAAAACACAAATAATTCGGCTATAAAGGCAACCGACAGCAGAGGTCCCTGGGATATCGCCTTCGGAGACTTTCCGGTCACCGTTGGCGGCCTGACCAGAGTCGTGGTGACAATTTAAAGCCTGTTCCTGCTCACAAAGCGGCGTGCCGAGGAAGGACGCGTCTCTTTGAATAGACAGGATGCACGGACCGCCCTCCGGCGACAGCGCATGCCCATTGCGCACGATCAAGAGAGTTCAGTTCGGCATCATCAGCCCAGATGAGCTTGTAGGTTTTCTTTTTGGGGGAATTGGGTATTTTATTAATTCTCGAACATATCACACATCGCTCTTACAGTTTCTTGACTTATCTTGTAGTTTAGCCTATGTGACAAAGACATGGTTCTGTTTACAACAGAAAATGCTCGCTGTTAGCCTAGCCTAGCTAGCTGTGTCAGGCTGGTGGAGCTTGTGCTAACTAGCATGTTTAAGGAAGTTTGAAAAACTTTAAGCACAACATTCTCAAAAAGGAACCATGCTATCACATGAATTAAACCCCCTTTTTATTGATACAATGTACCTTGTAGGCCCATCAGTAAGTAGACATTTTGGTTATTTTCGTACTATTCGTTATGGACACAGCTTGTTTGGTTTTACCACTGGTCGCACTGTACGTATTGGTCTGTTTTCTCACACAATAAATGAATAAAAGGGTATTTCAACAAAGTCAGACATGCATGTTTTTTTTAAATCTGTATTGGGTGTTTAATAGTTATAAGGATTATTAAATACTTGATTATTTATGTTAATTTGCTATGTTATTCGGCATAACGTTTTATATCATAATAAAAGTTATTGTTTACAGATCTTAATTTTAGCCAATTGTTTTGCATCTGTTAATTGAAGTAATTTAGAACTGAATAGTGGATGATGGTTTACAGAAATTAAGATTCTATCTCTGGATGAAAGATTTTGGAAAATACATTTTTATGACTGACATATATGCAGAGTTAATTGATATTTATATTCTAGCACTGACGGTAGAGGATCAACTGCTGATTATTGTAGCATAAACTTATATATATATATATATATATGATGTCTTTCTTCCCAGAAACGGATGTCAGTTACAGAAGGGGGAATCAAATACCCCGAAACAACAGAAGGAGGACGTCCTAAACTTGGTGGCCTTATGGACCCAAGACAAGGGGTCATAGAACGAACTGGAAGATGTCAGACATGTGCAGGTATAGTGTCATGTTAGCATTTCATGCTAAAATATATTATTGACTAGTTGACTGCTGTCCCTATCTGATGTCATGGCTTAATGTACATGGATTTGTTTCTTCAGGCAACATGACAGAATGCCCAGGCCACTTTGGGCACATAGAACTGGCAAAACCAGTTTTCCATGTCGGCTTCGTAACAAAGATAATGAAGGTTCTTCGATGTGTCTGCTTCTTTTGCTCTAAGCTATTAGTGGATTCGGTAAGTGTATTCAGCATATTACAGTACATAATGATAAATATCCACTAATGTTTTATCATAAAAGTATAATTTCAGTCTTGTTCAAAGCTTTTGCAATTTTGCTGTTTAACTTTCTCATATTGCTGTTTTCTCTAGAACAATCCAAAGATCAAAGACATCCTGATAAAATCTAAAGGGCAGCCCAGGAAGCGTTTGACACACGTGTACGAGCTGTGCAAAGGAAAAAATATATGTGAAGGAGGGGAGGAGATGGACAACAAATTTGGAATGGAACAACAGGAGATGGAGGAGGACATCACCAAGGAGAAGGTATATGAGTGGAGTCTTTGTAATAGTCAATGGGCATTTCAGCTCTCAACATTGACAGCACTGCTCAACTTATTTTCTTTCTCACACTCTTCCCTTCACTCCCCACTATGTGACCTATGTAGGGCCACGGTGGCTGTGGGCGCTACCAGCCACGCATCAGACGCTCTGGCTTGGAGCTGTACGCAGAGTGGAAGCACGTTAATGAGGATTCGCAGGAGAAGAAAATCCTGCTGAGTCCTGAGCGTGTGCACGAGATCTTCAAGCGCATCTCGGATGAAGAAGACATCATCTTGGGCATGGACCCCAAGTTTGCCCGACCAGAATGGATGATTGTAACTGTGCTGCCTGTGCCCCCACTGGCTGTCAGGCCTGCTGTAGTCATGCAGGGCTCTGCTCGCAACCAGGTAAAGTAATATGATCCCAAACTGAATCTTTTTGTTGTGTTGTTACACTGCATGTTTTGTTCCTGCTTGTTTTTAAGCTGTGTGGAAATGAAATTTTCACGAGACGACGATGATAACAACAAATCATCAATTAACTTCTGTTTTAAAGGATGACTTGACCCACAAGCTGGCTGACATCGTCAAAATCAACAACCAGCTGAGAAGAAACGAGCAGAGTGGTGCGGCCGCTCACGTCATAGCTGAGGATGTCAAACTGCTTCAATTTCATGTGGCCACCATGGTGGACAACGAATTGCCGGGCTTGCCAAGGGTATGTATACAGATAGATTTCTACCCAGCACATGATTCAATGGAACATAGTCTGAAATACACTAATGTGAGTCCAGTATCAGCTGGTTTCACATTTGTCTGTATTACATTTTTTCACAATATTTTTATGGTGCTCAAATTATAATTAATGTTTCCTTTCACAGGCAATGCAAAAGTCTGGCCGTCCTCTCAAATCCATTAAACAGCGTCTAAAGGGGAAGGAGGGGCGAGTCCGAGGTAACCTGATGGGCAAGCGTGTGGACTTCTCCGCCCGAACTGTCATCACCCCAGACCCCAACCTGCAAATCGACCAAGTGGGCGTACCACGATCCATCGCAGCCAATATGACCTTCCCAGAAATTGTCACACCCTTTAATATTGACAGGTACTGCAGAGTAGTTAGCTTATTCAACTTTATGTAATGTGTAAAAAAACAAACTATATTTATAAACCATTTTTATGAAATGTGATGTCAGCTAATTCTTTCTGATGACCCTCCTAGATTACAAGAGCTGGTGCGGAGAGGCAACAGCCAGTACCCAGGAGCCAAATACATCATCCGTGACAATGGAGACAGAATTGACCTGCGATTCCACCCCAAGCCAAGTGACCTTCATCTGCAGATTGGCTACAAGGCAAGATTAAAATAGAGCTATGTCTACTACTAAGACTTATCTTTTGTTAGATGATGATTTAAAATATATTTTTATCCTGACTGAAACTGATGTTTTTCTCTGTTTAGGTGGAAAGACACATGTGTGACGGTGACATCGTCATCTTCAACCGACAACCTACACTACATAAAATGTCCATGATGGGGCACAGGGTCCGGATTCTGCCGTGGTCCACATTTCGACTTAACCTCAGGTATCAAATAAAGACCAGACCATGCCGGCTTTTATACATGTTTCCTTTAAAACCAGCGATAATGTTTTTTAGAAATAATTTAATAATTAAGCATATTATTTTGGACTTAATGCAAAATCCTGTTGTTGTTATATTATCCCTGACTGAAATGAGAGTTATCTATGTGGTGTAGCAGCTCTAACATCCCATCATCTCGTCTCCCTCCAGTGTCACCACCCCATACAATGCTGACTTTGACGGGGATGAGATGAACCTCCACCTGCCTCAGTCCCTCGAGACGAGGGCAGAGATTCAGGAGCTGGCCATGGTGCCGCGTATGATCGTCACACCCCAGTCCAACAGGCCCGTCATGGGTATTGTGCAGGACACCCTCACAGCTGTCCGCAAATTCACCAAAAGAGACGTCTTCTTAGAGAGGGTAAGGAGATTGTTATGGGGCGACCAGCAACTGCTTTCTTAGGTCTGAAAGGGTCTTAACACCATGTGTTTCTCCACCACAGGGTGAAGTGATGAACCTCCTCATGTTCCTCTCCACTTGGGACGGGAAAGTGCCTCAGCCGGCCATCCTCAAGCCCCGTCCTCTGTGGACAGGCAAGCAGATCTTCAGCCTAATCATTCCTGGACACATTAATGTGATCCGCACACACAGCACCCATCCTGACGATGAAGACAGTGGCCCTTACAAACACATCTCACCCGGGGACACCAAGGTATAATTCCCTGAGTAATTATGTATAAATTAAAGAATAAAAAATGACTGACAATGCCAGTGACCCCACGTCCACCTGATTCACATAGGTCATAGTGGAGAACGGTGAGTTGATCATGGGCATCCTGTGTAAGAAATCTTTGGGAACCTCAGCCGGCTCCCTCGTCCACATCTCCTACCTGGAGATGGGCCACGACATCACCAGACTCTTCTACTCTAACATTCAGACTGTGGTCAACAACTGGCTGCTCATCGAGGGTAAGAAAACAGTGAAGTGCACATACTTATATGTATACTCATACTATATTTTAGTGTTGAACGATAAAAATTGTCTAAATTGATATTTAGCGTTTTTGCAATCAACCCTTTATAGTCGTTGCCTTTGTTTTGTCTTAATATTTACACGTTTACTCTTGATATTTTCTTCAGGTCATTCCATTGGTATTGGTGACTCCATTGCTGATGCCAAGACCTACCTCGACATTCAGAATACCATCAAGAAAGCCAAACAGGATGTGATAGAAGTAAGCACAAGTATTTGTATAGTCACCAACATCTCTAAAACTCAGACTTACTCAAATTTGGTTTTTCAGCAGAAATTACATATAGAAAAGTTACATTCTCCCTTTGCCTTTTGTCTGCCAGGTCATTGAGAAAGCCCACAACAACGAGCTGGAGCCGACCCCTGGTAACACACTGAGGCAGACCTTTGAGAACCAGGTGAATCGTATCCTCAACGACGCTCGTGACAAAACAGGATCCTCAGCCCAGAAGTCTCTGTCTGAGTACAACAACTTCAAGTCCATGGTGGTGGCGGGTTCTAAGGGCTCAAAGATTAACATCTCACAGGTAAAAGAATCCACCCAACTATCATTACATTAAAATAGATGAATGATAGGTTTGATTAACATTATCTTTGACACTCGCATCTCTTTACCTTATCTTATTCAGGTTATTGCTGTGGTGGGGCAGCAGAACGTGGAGGGTAAACGAATCCCCTTCGGCTTCAAACACCGCACGCTGCCTCACTTCATTAAGGATGACTACGGTCCTGAGAGTAGAGGCTTTGTGGAGAACTCCTACCTGGCAGGCCTGACACCAACAGAGTTCTTCTTCCACGCCATGGGAGGCAGAGAGGGTCTGATCGACACAGCTGTCAAGACTGCTGAGACTGGTAAGTCCAGGCAGCTGGGTGGCAGAATGGTTAGTACGCGGGAAGAAATGAGTCAGGATGTGTTTCATAAATATACATGGACATGCTTTTAGTAGCTTTTTTTAGTAATTACTAGACTCACTGAGCCAAAAGACATTTAAATGGACTGTCCAAGAACAAAAAAGGCTTTTGGTTTTTAATGTGGCAATCTGTTCTACCCCACCAGGTTACATCCAGCGTCGTCTGATCAAGTCCATGGAGTCTGTGATGGTGAAGTACGATGGCACGGTGCGTAACTCCATCAACCAGGTGGTTCAGCTGCGTTACGGTGAGGACGGCCTGGCAGGAGAAAACGTTGAGTTCCAAAACGTGGCAACACTCAAACCCTCACACAAGGCCTTTGAAAAGAAGTAAGTCACACACCCATAAATATATATACTCTGCCTTTTTTTATAAATTTGACGTCAAATTGGCTTTCCAGTACCTTGTATGGATTTGTGATTACTGGAAGGGAGTTCTAGTCTCAAACATGCTGTAACTTACTCAACTATGTGGATAATATTGTTAATATTGGTTAATTATCTATAATCAGTGGCTTAACTCTCCTCTCATTTTGTCTAATCTGTCTAGGTTTAAGTTTGATTGCACCAACGAGCGAGCGCTGAGGCGGATGCTGCAGGAAGACGTAGTCAAAGACGTGCTGACCAATGCCCATGTGCAGAGTGCCTTGGAGAGGGAGTTTGAGAAGATGAAGGAGGACAGGGATGTTCTCCGAGCCATTTTCCCCACTGGGGACAGTAAGGTGTGTGTGGTCACACCTCTGCTCGCCTCTTTAACTGTCTCTTGGTCTGCCACGTGAAGTGAAATAAAATAAAATACTCACATACTGCAATGTTTCTCCTCGCCTGCAGGTGGTGCTGCCCTGCAACCTGGCCAGGATGATCTGGAACGCTCAGAAGATCTTCCGTATCAACACCCGAACCCCAACAGACCTCAATCCTCTAAGGGTGGTTGACGGTAAGCTCTAAAACAACAAACCTCATTAACCAAAGAACAATATATCACCAGTCACTGTTTATTCTTCCTCTGTAAAATTAACAGCCTGGTTGCCACACAAACGGTAGAATTGGGTCTAGGAGGTCATGGCCTGGCTTCAGGTGCTCCTTAAAGCCATGTAAAGCCGCCTGGTGAATCCCTGCCTGTTACATAACAAGTAGAACAGCTCAAGTCCTACTCTCTCTCTTGGCTAGAGGGAGGAAATGATCACGTATCGCATCACAGTATTGAGGATCCTAATTTTATGCCATAGTGACAGTAAAATATAATATTGTTTTTCGATGATACGAAACCTCATGAATAAATGTCAATAATAAATATCAATACTTAAACACAAATTTGTAGCATGAAACTCAATCTTTGGGTGTGTGTGTATGGATCCCTAGGTGTTCAGGATCTGAGTAAGAAGCTGGTGATTGTGAACGGTGACGACCCGCTGAGCAGACAGGCCCAGCAGAACGCCACCCTGCTCTTCAACATCCACCTGCGCTCCACACTCTGCTCCAAGCGCATGACGGAGGAGTTCCGCCTTTCCACTGAGGCTTTCGACTGGCTGCTGGGAGAGATCGAGACCAAATTCAACCAGTCCATTGTAAGTTTGTAAGAGTTGTTTAAGAGCTGTCAGATCTCCACAAGGCTGTTAAACACTGAACTTAATCCCGTGTTTTCCTCCGTTCCCAGGCCCACCCAGGTGAAATGGTTGGTGCTCTGGCTGCTCAGTCACTGGGAGAGCCGGCCACCCAGATGACCCTAAACACCTTCCACTACGCCGGTGTGTCAGCCAAGAATGTAACACTCGGTGTGCCTCGTCTGAAGGAGTTGATCAACATCTCCAAGAGGCCCAAAACACCCTCGCTCACTGTTTTCCTGCTGGGTCAGGCCGCACGTGACGCTGAGAGGGCCAAGGACATCCTCTGTCGACTGGAGCACACCACACTGAGAAAGGTGGGAGAGAGGAAACAACCCTCCATATAATGAAAAGAATGTCATCCTAATTTAAAAGCAGTGACTAAAAATGAGCCTTTTTTACTCAGGTGACGGCCAACACCGCCATCTACTACGACCCCAACCCCCAGAACACGGTGGTGGCCGAGGACCAGGAGTGGGTGAACGTCTATTACGAGATGCCCGACTTCGATGTGACGCGCATTTCGCCGTGGCTGCTGCGCATCGAGCTCGACCGCAAGCACATGACTGATCGCAAGCTGACTATGGAGCAGATCGCAGAGAAGATCAACGCAGGTGGGTTGTGTACACACATTCTTATTCATCGCTTTAACCGAAACAAGGTGGCTTTCTCCTAATGACACTTTCGTTTTTCTGCAAGGTTTTGGAGATGACCTGAACTGTATTTTCAATGACGACAACGCAGAGAAGCTGGTTCTGCGAATCAGAATCATGAACAGCGACGAGAACAAATTCCAAGAGGCGAGCAATGAGATTGTATTCAATAACGATAATCACACTGTAGTCATTTTCCACATCATAAATAACTATTTTTTCTTGTCTAGGACGAGGAAGTGGTGGACAAAATGGATGATGATGTCTTCTTGAGGTGCATCGAGTCCAACATGCTGACAGACATGACCCTTCAAGGCATTGAGCAGATCAGCAAGGTAACAGAGTGAACACACACACACCAACAACAGTATTAACCCACAGAAGGTTTCCGATACGGGAGGGTTGCTGATCTCGTACAAACTTATCAGTAACAAAAGGACATACCTGCCTGTGGCTCTAAGTCAAAGGTCATACTCTTCTCTTCCAGGTGTACATGCACTTGCCCCAGACTGACAATAAGAAGAAGATCATCATCACAGAGGATGGTGAGTTCAAGGCCCTGCAGGAGTGGATCCTTGAGACAGACGGAGTGAGCCTCATGAGGGTCCTCAGTGAGAAGGATGTAGATCCAGTCAGGACCACGTCCAACGACATTGTGGAGATCTTCACGGTACGAAAGCATAAAAATGTTTTCTGTCTCAATGGTAGAATTACAGCAGATTTTTGAAAATATAATTTTTTCCCCTCTTCTGCTCAATCTTTCTTGGGAATAGGTCTTGGGAATTGAGGCAGTGCGAAAGGCTCTGGAGAGGGAGTTGTACCACGTCATCTCCTTTGATGGTTCCTACGTCAACTACCGTCACTTGGCTCTTCTCTGTGACACCATGACGTGCCGCGGTCACCTGATGGCCATCACACGTCACGGCATCAACCGTCAAGACACAGGACCACTCATGAAGTGTTCCTTTGAGGAGACGGTGAGAGGATAATCAATTAACTGAATAATTTCAGTCCAAGCCATCAGAAGAAACTTTATCCTAGTGGTTATTTTTAATTGCTGATTGGGGAAAAAAAGGAGTTTTAATAACTGTTTCCTTTTTCCCGCTCCTCCTCCAGGTGGATGTGTTGATGGAGGCGTCCTCCCACGGTGAGAGTGACCCCATGAAGGGTGTGTCGGAGAACATCATGCTTGGCCAGCTCGCCCCAGCTGGTACAGGATGCTTTGACCTGCTGTTGGATGCTGAGAAGTGTAAATACGGCATGGAGATCCCTACAAACATACCTGGCATCAGCGTGGCTGGACGTAAGTGGAGAGATGTTTGTCGGATATAATGCAGAATTGATTGTATAGCAGATTTAGTGTAAGAGATGTAATATTTATGTTCTGTATCCGTCCTATTTGCAGCCACTGGCATGTTCTTCGGCACGGTGCCGAGTCCCATGAGTGGTATGTCACCTGCCATGACCCCGTGGAACACAGGAGCAACACCGGCCTACGGTGCCTGGTCCCCCAGTGTTGGTGAGTGTATGCCCAGGTTGCTTTGGCTCTTCTCCTCTTTTTTGGGGGGTTTCATTCACTGAGTTTTGCCCTTTTTTTTGTTTTTTCTCCAGGAAGCGGCATGACCCCTGGAGCAGCAGGTTTCTCTCCCAGTGCAGCGTCAGACGCAAGTGGCTTCTCTCCAGGCTACTCCCCAGCCTGGTCTCCCACTCCTGGGTCTCCAGGATCTCCAGGGCCTGCCAGCCCGTACATCCCATCTCCAGGTTAGACACAGCAGAAATGTTTCTTTTAGGTTACAGTTTGTGTAAAAAAATTGTAATAATAATTTAGGTGGTGTTGATGTTGACCTTAATGATATACAACAATATTCACTATATATAGTATGTAGATTATGTAGGAGACATTTAAAAATATTAAACAGATATTTAAGTATTTTTAACATGTTTTTTAGGACTTGGAGATGTAAATGTGGAAAAGGTAATTTTAAACAAATACGAAAAAAACGAGTTGGTAACGTATCTTATAAAAATGGACTACAACTTGTAAGATATTTGAAAAGATTAAGATTAGATTGTCTGGTTGAGTAAGAGAGTCTATTTTTAAGCAAAAATGCCAAACGTAATGGCTCAGCAGTTATAGCCATATCATCTGCAAAATAGAGAAATTATATTGGACACTATCATTTATAGAAATAGTAAATAATTGTGGCCCAGGAATTGATCCCTGAGGCACTCCTCAAGTTTTCCCCCTACCTTAAAAGTTTTTTTATGTTTTCCTCTTTAGGTGGAGCCATGTCACCCAACTACTCGCCCACCTCCCCGGCCTACGAGCCTCGCTCCCCTGGAGGCTACACCCCACAGAGCCCTGGCTACTCCCCAACATCACCCTCCTACTCCCCCACTTCTCCCTCTTACTCCCCCACCAGCCCCAACTACAGCCCGACATCTCCTTCCTACTCACCTACCTCGCCCAGTTACTCCCCAACATCCCCCTCCTA